>JAOEHX010047328.1:0-25235 GCA_025448015.1 Bolborhynchus lineola | reverse complement strand
GGGGGGGGGGGGGGGGGGCTTGGTGTCTGGGAGCATAAAAGAATGTCTCCTTCACAGGTTGACCACCTGAGGAGGGGAAAAAAGATGTGCAGTTGCTAAGCACTTCTATTATATACCTCCCAAAGTATAGAGGTGGTGACAACACTGGGAATGAAAGCCAGATCAGTTTCATGATCAATGATTCTATTGTATTACAAGTCATTACCACAAAGTATAATGAGACAAGAACCTCAGCCCAAGCCCTCCATCTGATAAACACTAAGACAGCAAATACCGGCTGTAAGTAAGGTACAACATGCTGAAACTGTGAGATCAAAAGCAACAACTTTGAGAGCCAATAAACCAGCATTGTGACAACTTACTATTAATCCAAAACAATGAATGCTTATTACAAATACGATTAGACATACTCTGGTCGCATCTGTCACTATCTCAACCCTTCGTGCCCCGCGTTGGAAGCCCAAAAAAACTGTCCTAGGCCAAAAGTCAAAAACACAGCACTGCACCAGCTACAAAAGGAGGAAAAATGACTGCTACTGCTGAACCCAGGACACTGAGTTACTCAGTAAATTTTGCCTCAGTCTTCAGTGGCAGTCTTTTCCCACACCCCTTGAGTAGATGGACCTTACACTTTAAGCAAAGATGAGGTTTGTGACCAGCTAAGAAACCTGGACATAATATCTAATGGACCTGACAAGATGCATCCCAGAGTCCTAAAGGAATTGGCTGATGTAGTTGCCAAATCACTCTCCATGATGTTTGAAAAGTCATGGCAGTCAGGTGAAGTCAATGGTGACTGGAAAAAGGGAAATACTGCATTAATTTAAAAAAAAAGGTAGAAAGGAGGATCGGGGGAACTACAGATGTGTCACCTTCACTTCTGTTCCAGGGAATATCATGGAATGGATCATCTTAGTAGTGATGCTAAGGCACATGGATGTCAGGTGATTTGAGAGAGCCAGCACGGCTTCACCAAAGGCAAGTCTTGCCTGACCAATCTCATTGCTCTCTATGCCAGAATAAGCATTTCAGTGAACAAGGGAAGAGGCATGGACGCCATCTTTGTGGACTTCTGTAAGGCCTTTGACATGGTCCCACACAGCATCCTTATCTCTAAATTGAAGAGATATTGATTTGATGGGGAGACTGTTTGGTGGATGAGGAATTGGCCGGATGGTCACATCCAGAGGGTAGCGGTCAATGGCTCTAAAAGATGAGATGCTATGCAGAGGGACTTGAACAAGCTTGAGAAGTGGGCCTATATGAACCTCATGAGGTTCAACAACGACAAGTGCAAGGTCCTGTACCTGTGCCAGGGCTACCCCCAGTATCAACACAGGCTGGAGGATGGACGGGTTGAGGATACCCCTGAGGAGAAGGACTTGGCAGTACTGGTGGGCAAAAAGCTGGACATGAACCAACAATGTGTGCTCACAGCCCAGAAGGCTGATTTTACCCTGCGCTGCAACAAAAGAAGCATGACAAGCAGGATCAAGGGAGGTGATTCTGCCCTCTGCAGTCTGCTCTCATGAGACCCCACCTGAAGTAATGAATCTGGTTCTGGAGTTCTCAGCACAGGAAAGATGTGGACCTATTGGAGCAAGTCAAGAAGAGGGCCACAAAAATAGTTGAGGATAGAGTACCTCTCCTTTGAGGAAAGCCTGAAAGTTGGGGTTGTTTAGACTGGAGAACAGATGGTGTGCAGAATGTCTTATGGTGGCCTTTCAATACTTAAAGAGGGTTTAAAGGAAAGAAGTCAACAGCACCATTCCTGGGAGTTGCTGTTTGAGTTTCTTCTTTCACTACAAAAGGGGTAAATATGTTTTGTATATTAAGAAATATATTTCTTGGGGTTAAAAAGATGTGATTAAAAAAAAAATTGATAGAAAACTATTTTTCTAAAGTATAACAACAAGGTGCTTGGTGACAGCCAGCAAGGCTTTGCTACGGGGAAATCCTGCCTGAACAATCTGATGGCCTTCTATTATGGGGCTACGGAAGTGATGGACAGGGGGTAGGGCAGTTGATGTCATCTACCTGGACTTGTGCAAAGCATTAGACACTGTCCCACATGACATCCTTGTCTCTAAATTGGAGAGACATCAATTTGACAGGTGGACCATTCAGTGGATGAAGAACTGGCTGGATGGCCACACGCAAAGAGTTGTTGTCAATGGCTCAATGTCCAGCTGGAGACCTGTAATGACTAGTGTCCCTCAAAGATAGGTGTTGGGACGGGTCTTGTTCAACATCTTTGTCAGTGATATGGACAGTGGGATTGAGTGCGCCCTCAGCAAGTTTGCCAATGACACCAAGCTATGTGGTTTGGTTGATACATTGGAGGGAAGGAATGGCATCCAGAGGGACCTTGACATGGTTGTGAGGTGGGCTGAGGCTAACTGCATGAAGTTTAACCATGACAAGTGCAAGGTCCTACACCTGGGTAACAGCAATCCCAGGCACAACTACAGGTTGGGCAGAGAAGAGATTCAGGGCAGCCCTGCAGAGAAGGATTTGGGGGTGTTGGTCAATGAGAAAATGAACATGAGCAGGCAATGTGTGCTTGCAGCCCAGAAAGCCAACCGTATCCCAGGCTGTATCAAAAGAAGCCTGACCAGCAGGTTGAAGGAGGTGATCCTGCCCCTCTACTCTGCTCTTGTGAGACCTCACTTAGGGTATTGTGTACAGTACTGGTGTCCTCAACATAAAAAGGACATGGAACTGTTGGAACAAGTCCTGAGGAGGGCCGCGAGGATGATCAGGGGACTGGAGCACCTTCCATATGAAGATAGAATGAGAAAGTTGGGGCTGTTCAGCCCAGAGAAGAGAAGGCTGAATGGAAATCTCATAGCAGCCTTCCAGTATCTGAAATGGGTGCTACAGGGATGCTGAGGAGGGACTCTTCATGAGGGACTGTAGTGGGAAGACAAAGGGTAATGGGTTCAAACTTAAACAGGGGAAGTTTAGATTGGATATGAGGAAGAAATTCTTTACTATAACGGTGGCAACGCACTGGAATGGGTTTCCCAGGGAAATTGTGAATGCTCCATCACTGGCCATGTTCAAGGCTGGTTTGGACATAGCCTTGGGTGGCATGGTTTAGTGTGAGGTGTCCCTCCCCGTGACAGGGGACTGGAACTAAATGATCTTAATGTCCTTTCCAACCCTGACTATTCTATTATTCTATAATTCTGTACTTACTGGAAGTCTGGTAATCTGGTTTTGGCAATAGTATGCATTTGGCAGTCCAAGACTAAGCACATAAAAGCACATCTAAGACACTTCCCCAGAGACATTATTCTTATTTCTAGGATTCAAGCAGGTTCAGCAACAGTAGTAGGCTACAGTTACTCCTATCACATAGGTGGAAAAAATAAAGTCCCAGGCATGCATGTCTGTCTTGATTTTCAGAAGTGAAATTTCTGAAGGTCAAATCGCTTCTACTGCATTTCAGCCTCTAGTGTTAAGGCATACAGCAAATTAAATAGCTGTAGGAGCAATATTACCAAAAAAACCTGAGATTTATAGTGGGTCAAAATGAATGATGAGTCGGAATAATTCTTTATTAGATTGTATTTTTTTTTATGTTTCTTTTACGAATAAAAAAACCCCTAAGATTCAAAAAGGAATTAATAATATCTCCAAGCTTTTCCTTGCAAAATGTATCTTGAGAATCTTGAAGAGACCAGATATTGAAATGAATTCTATTTTGATCCACCTGATAATGTGTGCCACTAGTGATTACCTACAGGCTGGGTGCTGGTGCTGGGTTTAGCATTTAGAAAATAGAACACTGTTCAGATTAAGATCCAAATGTGACAGATATGAAGGCTGCTGAACATTCTTGAGAATCTAGGTGGTTTGCAATCATCTTAATTATTAATGTGGATTGGCCTGCATCCAAAATGTTTGAAAAAAAAAGTGAATTAAAGTAGCAAAAAATGAAACCATTGTGTGGATTGTGGAAAATGCTGAAATTAACTCTGAAACTTGGAACTAGATGATCTTAAGGCCCTTTCCAACCTTAACTATTCTATGAAACAAGGGACTGTTCCTGAAAACCTCTGACTGTGTCCCCAGAAGTACTGAGTCTCCTTAAATCAGGTTCATTTCAATGGAAGTTGGTAGTCGCTTGGGATGTGCTCAGCACCGTGAAGGACCAGACTTCTGAAAGATGCTTTAGAGGTAAATTATGCTCTTCAGCCTATATTTTCCCAACTTACACTTTTTTACACCTCGTCACTAAGTGACCTTACATGGTAATGACTACTGAACTGAGTAGACATCTGTAATTTTAGAAACCAATCACAGCTGCTGCTTTAGTTCTTCCCTGCCGCTTTCAACAATTTATGAACAATAGCTGATGATGTCTAAATAATTAATTCAGCTGAAAGAAAAAGAAGTCTCTGAATAGATTTCACATTGTTAGGAAAAAAAAGAAATGTCACAAGAGGTAAAGAAGGAAGGGAAATCTTCCTATTCTGTTCAGATACCATAGTTCCCCAATTCTGTGTGAAAGATAACAGAAAGACATTGGGAAATTATGATATCCTACATCCCTTCAACAAGTACCATGAGAGGGTTTTCTGCTTCTTGGTCCCTTCTCCCTGAGTCAAAATTACATCTATACCTATCTTGGGCTAAGTATTAGTCTGAATTAACTGCTGCTAGTTATTGGGGTTTACTTAATTGTTTCCTCAAGGAGTTTGGCTGTGAATGTTTATCCACTACAAACCATCTAGATGATATTCAGTTTTAAAAAAGAGCCAGCATAGACATGACCCTGCTGTAATTAATGTACTTGGAAAATTTCAATTAAAATCATTGTAAGTGACCCATTAAAAGTAGCACATAGTGATCTTTCTTTCACTCATGTAATAGCTGAAAAGCAAATTCTGTTCTTAGAGCTGATGTGAAGTGAATGACAACAACAAAAGAAAAAAGGAAAAAGAAAAAAAGAAGAAAAGGTCTAATTCAGTCGAGTCAAAAGCTGATAACAGCTACTTTAAGAAAAGTGAAATTGCACTTACGTGACTGTGCAGTATAGCCTGATTTTCATTGACACTAGGGCCATTTTAGAACAGGTAAACAATATAGAAGTGTGCAAGTGAAAATTACTCCCATATAAAAGGCTTCTATTCCTATGAAAAAACAGCTGCATAATAACATCCTTTGTCCTACTCTAAATATAGTTTTCTTTGTCATTCTGAAAACCAGACTATTGGGCTAGGTGGGCCAGCAGTCTGATTTAGAAAAACATTTCTTATCGCTTACAGTGGAGTAAGTATGATCCTTGTGCTTTCAGCATACTGCCCAAAGAACGTTATGGGTGAACTTATATATTTACTGTGTGAAAGAATTCAGAGCAGAGAAATACAGGATTTTAATTCACACTGTTACCAAAAAATATTAAAAGGAAATAAAAGTTAAAAGTGAGAATAATGAACTATAAAATGTTTTTATGAGTTATGAAGGAGTCCAAATCATATAAGTGAGAATTTGTTAATATCAGTTCATCTACTATTATGTGGAAACTTAGACATGCTGCATTAAAATAAACTGGAAATGAGCAACATATTTCTTTTGCAGTGATCGGGTATCTAAAGAAAAAAAAAAAACACAGACACAGAGGCAGTTATTCATCTATATTTTAAATATAATTAGAATGATTCATTCTAATTTTCATATTTTCAAAAAATATGAATGAGAATAAATGGCCTGAAAAATATGTCCATTGAAATTAGACTCAAAGCTTTTCTTAAAATGCTGTTATCTTTTTCTCTTAGCAGACTTCCTTGCCATGTAAAAGGCATCATTTCTAGAACAAAAATGAAAGGAAATGTATAAACTGAACTTCAATGCCTCCATGCTACTCTTTCTCGCCCCCAGTTAAGAGCCTGTTCTTGTTTCTCCAAGCTTGCATAAGTTTACTTTTCACATGAAAAGACGAGTGAGATAGCAGGAGTGTAAGCAGAACAGAAAGATAATTTTCTAGAATTAGGAGTTTAAAAATTGTGCTGTTCTCTACTAGTGAAAATAAGGCACTATTACCTTCCAAATTAAGCTCTTAGTAAGTTTCCTAGAACAGATTCTGAAGGTTTCATAACAATTCTCTTCCTCTTAGCAGCCTGCCAGTTTTAAAGAGTGGCAAATAAATTTACACTTGTTTTCATCTAGTTTAGTGGTAGCAGCAAAAAATACTTTGTTATACAGAAAACTGTCTGGAAAGGATAGTGTGCCTCCAGCATATTCACCAGAGAAAAAAATTTTGCCAACCCACCTCGTTACCTCATTGTTGAAATATAACAATACATCCAAAATTCCTCTTTTTTTTTTTTTTTTGTATTCTTAGAAGAACTGACTTTTCTCTGACATGTGGAACTAATACTCAGATTTCCCAGAATTCAAACCTTCATAATTATAGGAGGTACCAACTCCAATGAAGATGCCTACTTAACAATATAACCAACTTCGTTTAAGAGAGCAGCAAAACTGCATTTTTTCATCAGTATTGAAAACTGTTTTTTCTAGTTCTACATGTAAACATCCACTCACTATCAAAATACCGATTTGTGGTGCATGGTTGCAGTGACACTCTGCCCCAGAGGCTTACTTATGAAGAAAAAAGCCTAAAATTTGTTTCCACTGAGAATAGGAACAGATATGCTCAGAAATACATGAATTCAAGAAAAGTTATTTTAAAAGATAAACTAGCCCTGAAACCTGTATTTGCCCTCTAAATCTCAAAGTCACCAGTGATGCTGTAGAATGACACTATGCCTATTCTGCTTTGAGAAATACATTCTCTTCCACTACCTCCCCCCAGCTATACAGCAGATTCAGCTCCTCTCTATTTCTACTTGTTTCCTTCCTGGTTGTGTGGCATACCTTGTTATCTTTTTCAATTTATTTGTTATCAGTGGTAGTTGCTCCTAGATATATAATGTTCTCTTCACATGTGTAAATTCAGTGTCAGCTTGAGGTTGGGTAAGTTGACACACACAAATATGTCTCAGAAGTGTCACCCAAATCTGCATCTACATTTAAAATTTCATCTAACTTCAGGGAGAGAGCCTGACAAATCATATTTAAAAGAAGATGGCTCTGAGCTTAGCAGTTTGATCACCAATTTAGATTCAGCTTTCAAAGGGGGATACTATTCTTGAGATGCCTATGAGGAAACTAGACCTGGATAGCCATTTTGAGTTACTGTGTTTCAGCGATTGCCCATTCAGCGATTGTCCCTTAAAATATCTGCCCCATTCTTCTGAAGTCTGCTTAATACAGAAAACAAAACAGAAAAGGACTTAGACAAATATTATGAAACTCACCCTAAATTCTGGCCTATATTTAGATTCCTAGCCATGTGGGAAAAAATTTTTGAACACTGGTAATTCAGTGCAGTTAATCAGATGTCTAAAATACTCGGTCTGATTTTTAAGTCTTTAGTACTCTCCCCCCTTCCATTTTGTACATCGCACGACTATTAAAGAGAAGATTTATTCAAACACATGAAGATTCTGATTGAACTTTTTTTTTACATTTACACTATTCAAAATAGTATTCTAACCTTTGGTTTGCTTTATTTATTTATTTATTTTCTTAATTTGGCAGTTCCACTTGTATTTGTATCTTTTCCTTTTTATTGTCCATTAATATGTACCAAGGGATTGAAGGGAATGAATAAAGCGCTATCTCCCACCCTGTCTGCTGTTACCTAGGCACGGAAGTCCATAGAGCCAGGGTTTCATTCTGGAAGCCCCGCACTTGAGTTGGAAAATACAACTTGCTGCCAACTGAAAATTCGTCTGGGCGTATAATCTCATTTCCCTTGGCAGAGGACTGGGAAAACATTTCAAAAGATTATTTGCTGATATTGCAGCTTAACTACTTTCTTTATATTTAAGGCTCTTAGCAAACACTTATCTCTAATCAAGTGATTGATTCTTGTCTCTGTTTTCCCTATCATGCTTTTGAGCACTTGTTTACTTTTTAAGGTGCCTATTTTTTATTTTGTTTTGTTCTGTTTTTTTTCCCAGAGTGGCTTCTTACATTCTGGAGGAGTTAATTCACTGTTCCCTTGCAGATAGCTCTTAAAACGGCTTATTTCTACAACACATTAAGAAGTAAAACAGTATAATGGTGAGAACGTTAAAATTGTTTCTACATCACATGATTGTCTTATTGTTTCCATGTACGCCCCCACCAGCCCATCTAGACCCATCTTTTAATTTGCTTTTGATTTTGAGCCTTTTTTTTTAACTCTTGGTGGCTCACTTAAGAAAACAGTCTTAAGATACATTATTTTTTCAAAATGCTATGATCTCCATAAATATTACTGAAAGTGATAATGAAATGCAGGAGACTCATTTTCATTGCAGGAAAAAAGGTTTGGTTTCTTGGTTGTTTTTTTTACTCAAGTTCACTAACTTAAAGTGAAATCCCACTATTAGAAACAAAAAAAACCTGATAGTTTTCATATCAATTCATAGAATGAAGTAAGTGCTAAACTGAAGAATCAAATTTAATCTGTTTTGCTTTATGGAAGAAATCTGAAAAATTTCTTTTTTTGTTTTGATTTCTATTAGACACGAAATGACCAAAACCTCCTGTGATCTAATGTAACCTATGCCAGTTTTGCTGGCTTTTCACCATACTGTGTAGAAAGATACAATGAGATTGCAGTGAGCAAGACCATTGTGTAATATATTTCCATTCCTTGTGATTTTAATTTTATGATTATCACATGATACTTTGATTTTTTCTTTCTTAAAAAGAAACACAAAACCCAATCCAGAACAATTATTTGATTTCATTAACTAATATACAGAACTTTTTTTTTTAACACATCTTCAATTCCCAGATTAATATTAGGCTAAACAGATGACTCAGAGAACTACAGACTAGTCAGTATCATCTCTGTGCCTGGGAAAATCTTGGAGCAGATTCTCCTGGAAGGCATGTTGAGGCACGTGAAAAACAACAAGGTGATTGGTGACAGCCAGCATGGGTTCACTAGGGGGAAATCTTGCCTGGCCAATCTGGTGGCCTTCTATGATGGGGCAATGGAACTGATGGACAGAGGTAGAGCAGTTGATGTCATCTACCTGGACTTGTGCAAAGCATTTGACACTATCTCACATGACATCCTTGTCTCTAAATTGGAGAGACATCAGTTTGATGGACGGACCACACAGTGGATAAAGATCTGGCTGTATGGCCACACATAAAGAGTTGTGGTTAATGGCTGTCCAGCTGGAGACCTGTAATGAGTGGTGTCCCTCAGGGATCAATGTTGGGACTGGTTTTGTTCAACATCTTTGTCAGTGACATGAACAGTGGGATTGAGTGCACTCTCAGCAAGTTTGCTGATGACACCAAGGTGTGTGGTTCGCTTGATATGTTGGAGGGAAGGAATGTCATCCAGAGGGACCTTGACATGCTTGTGAGGTGGGCAGATACCAGTCTTATGAAGTTTAACCGTGTCAAGTACAAGGTCCTGCAGCTGGGTAGGAGCAATCCCAGGCAGAGCTACAGGTTGGGCAGAGAGGATTCAGAGCAGCCCTGTGGAGAAGGACTTGGAGGGTGTTGGTCAATGGGAAAATTAACATGAGCCAGCAGTGTGTGCTTGCAGCCCAGAAAGCCAACCGTAACCCAGGCTGCATCAAAAAGACCATGACCAGCAGGTCAAGGGAGGTGATCCTGCCCCTCTACGCTGCTCTTGTGAGACCTCAGTTGGAGTATTGTGCACAGTTCTGGTGTCCTCAACACAAAAAGGGCATGGAACTGTTGGAACAAGTCCAGAGGAGGTCCATGAGGATGATCAGGGGCCTGGGGCACCTCCTGTATGAAGACAGGCTGAGAAAGTTGGGGCTGTTCAGCCCAGAGAAGAGAAGGCTGCGTGGAATGCTCAGAGCAGCCTTCCAGTATCTGAAGGGGGGCTATAGGGATGCTGGGGAGAGACTCTTTATTTGGGACATTAGTGATAGGACAAGGGATAATGGGTTCAAACTTAAACAGGGGAAGTTTAGATTTGATATACGGAAGAAGTTCTTTACTGTAAGGGTGGTGAGGCACTGGAATGGCTTGCCCAGGGAAGTTGTGAATGCCATCGCTGGCAGTGTTCAAGTCTAGGCTGGACATAGCCTTGGTTGGCATGGTTTAGTGGGAGGTGTCCATGGTGGGGCGGTTGGAACTAGATGACCTTAAGGTCTTTTCCAACCCAGCTATTGTATGATTCTATGATTTTATGATTTTATAAATAAGCAAATGTATGATTGACTCAAGCTTTACATTTTAGATGTCAAACTTGAAAGGATCCCTCTGAAAAATTTTATTTTCATCATCATGACTAGAAGCGTTACTACAAGGGGCTGCTAAAATAATACAAGCTTTTAGGGTTTTTTAAAATTTGTTTTTATGTTTCCTGTAGCAAAAACTTGATAGTAAAACTTTTCAAGAAAGTTAAAAAGTGTTTTAAAATATTTGTTCACACAAATAAGTAGTGTGCAGGATTTTAGTCAATGGACTGGTGGCATTACTTATGAGTGGACTACAAAAATTCCCTAATTACTTCAAAAATAACAATTAAAAATATTTACATATCGGGGTAAATCACACCATCATGTGTACTAGTTGTATAGATGAAGTAATATTAAAACAAATTATTTTAAAATGCTGGAAACTTGTTTCTCAATTGTTTCAATACCTATGAAGCAATAATCCCCAGTCAATGAATTAGTGAACAGTCCTCTGAAACCTGGATTAAAAATTGGACTAATGAAGAGTCACACTAACACTTAATCTTGCAAAGTTTGTGAGTGTAGTTACATGCAACTCAAAAAATGTGAAGAAATGCATCTTAGCTCCTGCTAGGCTTTTCAGCAATAACTGTTCTCAATCACAAGTAGAGTGTTAGATACAGTGGTGCACCAGAAAAATCAGAAAAGCTGCATTTAGATTAGGGCATATGCATTTTACAAAGTCTTTATATGTCCACTTTACAGATGAAGGAAACCGGGAACAGCAGGAAGGCAAATAATGACACAGAAATCAGTAAAAATTAAAATATTATTCCAGTCAGAGAGTTCTCTTCTAACTATAGCACCTTGCCAGCTCTGATTTATACACTTTGAAACACATAGAGGAAAATCTCATGTTCAGAAAAACTAACAGGCTTATCACCATGTTTATTAGTTCTTTGAATTAAATTAGGAAACATGAAATATAATATCTTGTAGCTCTCTTGCCTGGTCTCATGAGAATCATGAGAAGTTTCAAATTATGTAATAAGGGCAGCAGTAGCAAAAATTTTGCTTAGCAGGAACACATCCAACTGATGCTGTGACATCATTAAGTGCTAAATTTGTAACAGTAAATTGCATTCAGAACAGAAGCTTTTGTACTTTTATTTCATCACATTGGTGTATCAGATTTGAACAAAAAAGCCATAGGGATCACAATCCATTTCTGATATTCATCAAGAAGTAATACTTCCATAATAACAACTTACACTTTTAGTCCTTCAACAGTAATTTCTTTATAAAAAATTCAAATAAAGAAAACTCAGTAGACTTCAGAAGTTGAAAAGGTTTAGTGAATTAGTATCACAGAAGCACTATCTTAGTTTAAAAGATTTCCTCTCTTAAGAGCTAATAGTACAACCAAATTAGGTTACATATGGATTAAAGACTTGTTAGAATACTGTAGTATGAATAAACTGAAGATTGACCACTTTATTCTTCCAACAGCTGATAAGTTTAAGTAGTAGAAACTTATTCAAATTGCTTCTTTAGTCTGGCAAACGTAACATACCAGGCTGCTGAAAAAAACCCTAGCCTTTTTCTGCCAAGCAGTGCAAACAAATAATCAAAATAGGAGTATTTTTTTAAATTTGTTTTTAAGTATCTGCAAGATGCTTAATCCCTTAATTTGTAATATTTATTGATTTTTAAAAAATATTGCCTAAGAAGAAATAATTCAAGGATCAAATTATAAGAAGATATGTTCTAGGAAATTCATGGGATGTGAAGCACCATACAAACTGGTATTATAAACAAGGAAAGAATCAAACAAAAGCAGAGCACAGGAGCAGATGGCCAGCATAAAATTCTGGAGGGGTCTTTTAAGGTTTCCTTTTTTTTTTACAAACCAATCTGTCCGAGAACAGATCTAATCCACCAGCTACCAGAAAGTGGTGAATTGTGTTCAAACTCTGGCTGCAGAAGAAAGAATAATTTTTAAAAAATATTTATTTGTAAACTGCAAGGAAGGAGCATCTGTGTATGATAGGAAAGATTAGTTTAAAACCATCATGTGATCCATCCATTTGAATTTAATTATTATTTTCCTACAATTAAGATTAACTTGCAATAATATGTCATGCCAAATAAGTACAAATTATAATGCAACCACCAAAAAAAACCAAGACAGGTGGAACATACACATTACTGACCAGAAAAGACAAATATTGACTAATACAGTCAACACTATAAAAATGAACAAGTCATTGTTGCATTAATGTGACAAAATTCATCCTATATCACTTGTATTAGTGTATTTGTTTGAATTTATAAATAGTCATATGTTTATATAAATAATAGCATTATCATAACATATAGTATTATTATTACTATTATTCTCATAACACAAGCAAAAGTGTAGAAAATGTGTTCTGACAGTTCCTTAGGTGTAGGGAAGGGGGGGGATGTGTGTGGAAGAAAAAACTATGTCTCAGAAGATCCCACTGCTAAAACTACAGAGAACTCTGTCCTGCTGCCCTGTGAAACTCATCAGAGTCTAGATTTTTCATGCAACTCCCAGAAAGTTAGCCTTCTACAAACTCCGCAAATATAGAAAGATGATCAAGTTAGCTATGACTTAAAACTCTGAGCAAAATCAATAGTATCAGGAACCTGGGAAGATTGCTTATGGCCAGTGGTACAAATTAAAGGTTAAGGGATAGTTGAACAGTGTTTGGCAGAGCTCACCAGTGCCTAAACATTAGATGCAAGCATCTTAGTCACACTGGGAATTTGTATACATTAATTAATGAGAATAGATGTCATTGGAGTGAGAAATTCTGAGGTTTTCGGAACTGCCTAGGGTCTTGGGAATACTTTCTTTGAAAAGAATGTGTTCTCAGCTTTTTTATTTTACCTTATTAAAGGGTATCTTGCAAAGAGGGCTGACATGGACGCATGATAAAATACGCAACAATGCATTGAACAGCATGTTGAACTGGGAATTTCAAAATTCACAGTTGCATTAGAGCAGTATGATGTAAAGAAGAATGAGTTTTACATCTCTGTAGAGCTAATTAGCCTAAGAAGAAAGCAAACATCATATGTCTATATCGCCTCAGTCACAGAACTACACACACTGTGATTAACTCTTGTGTCTCTGTCTAAGCACTGTAAAAAATCCCCTTAGACTTGAAAAATCCCACCTTACAATGCAGCTTTTAAAAAAGGAGAGAAGATCTGTATATATCCGTTCTCTACTTCTTTAACCTGACAAAACTTGTCAGAATTTTATATAATATTGTATAAAATGTAATTAACTAAGCAACCATTGATTAAAAAAATTGAGGCTTAAATCTGTATAATTTTTTTAAAGGCTTGGAAGCTGAAACTTTTTAGTGCAATTGGTATAAGGACTAGTAATCATAATTACAGTACTGTTTATCAAATCTCAAGTCTTTGTGTTTGAACTTAGAAGACTAAATGGATTTGCTTTCATTGTATGGCTCTGTGCAGATGGAAAATTGAGAAAAGGTAGAGTTCATAAGAAAATTTGTACAGGTACGATGCAAGAGATAGGGTAATGACTGTCATCTACTAGTGGATGTCACAAAATGCTCTCATACATTATGAAAAAAGATAGAATGCAATATTATTTACTTCCTAGATAGGTGGTCTGAAATCATAAATGCTTTTAATATTTGAGAAATTAAATATAAATCTGAGTGTTTAGAACTTTTATCTGACAGGCAAATTCTCATACAGATGTCAGAAGTTTTTCTAACATGTGAGATTTCAGGTGCACTCATGGACCTGATCTATACCCCCCACCCGGAGAAACAAAACATCTTTGGGAAGAAGAAGGCGGCTCAGGTAACTAGGCGAAGAAAAAGAAAGAGAGTAAGAAGATGAGAGGAAGAGAGAAGGGGGTGTCTTCCTGACAGTGTTAGTGGCAGTAGCCTGTGTAGCTTTGCTTTTATAACCACTGATTAACTTCTTAAAAATTCTTATTGTTTTGAAATCTAATGATGTCAAATGAGAACAACTGTAATGTTAAAGAACCAAAGCCAGGCTGAGACATTCCCTGACAGTGCCCACAGGATGGGTACTGGTGGAAGGGTATATGAGGAACTGTCTCATGATGCATCTTTGCAGACTCTGTAGAACTACTTAGGGTGGCAGAACTCTTTCCAAGCATTGGTTATTATTTATATACATATATATGTCATGGTGTAAAATACATATATTTAACTACAATTCTGTTCAGTTCTTCTCAATGTGTACAGTAAGATTTTTCCAACAATACTCACATCAACTAATTGCTTCTATAAATTGAATCACTGCAACATTTGCAAATCTAAGTAGAAATAGCTTTAAACCTTCAGTGGTTAAATAAGTCACAACTAATTGGTCAGTTTTATTGAGTCAGCCATGAAAAGAACCAAAAATCATATAACAAATGTGGTTATAAAAGAATCAGTTCAACATCAAGACTCAGTGACTGTGGGTAAACAACTACAGTCACTTTAAAAGTAGCAGGCACATGCTCCAGCTCAACTGTGATAACTGAATCAAGCCAGTTAAAGTTTGAAATTAGGAGAGAAATAAACAACAAAACAAAACAAAACAAACAAGCACAAAACCTGCAACAAACAAACATACAAAACTACAGAGAGAAACTTGTCCCTTGAAAATCAAGACACACGGTACAAAACAGGATTAAAGGCAGGATAAGTAATAACAGTTGGTAAACTAAGAGAGATCTGAATTAAAGTAGGTACCGATGACAAACTAGTATAAAAACTGAATGGGATTAGGATCCAGAATGCCAATTATGTATTAAAAAAGGAAGAAAAAAACTGTAGTCACTTTTAAACACATTTTTTCATTTGTGATTACAACTGCAGAACTGTGGAAAGGCTGTGAAGAAACCTACAGTCAAGCAGAAGGAATGAAGAACTGAAAGCAGAGAACAGCCAGAATGTCGTACTCTTTAACTGTGAATTGAGTTTTGTAGATTGTCATAAAAAATGAAGGCAGCCTTTGAAGGTCGACAGTGTAAAAATAATGAATCAAACAGGAGACTACTTCATACCAGAAAAGAGAGCAAAACAGAAGGGACATAATTTATGTACATTATGGACACAATCACTTACCTAAAATTTGACAATATCCAGGTTGATGGATCACCCCATGTGCAACAAACCTGGATTACTGTGGTAGTCATAGAATCATAGAGTGGTTTCAGTTGGAAGAGACCTTAAAGTCATCCAGTTCCAACCCCTCTGACATGGGCAAGGACACCTTCCACTAGAACAGGTTACTCACATCTGCATCCAACATGGATCTGAACAATTCCAAGGATGGGGCAGCCACAGCTTCTCTGGGCAACCTGCGCCAGTGTCTCACCACCCTCCTAGTAAAGACCACCTTCCTAATATCAAATCTAAATCTCCCTTCTTTCAGTTTAAAGCCATTCCCATTTGTCCTATCACTGCATGCTCTTGTAAAAAGTCCCTCTCCAGATTTCTTGTAGATCCCTTTAGGTACTAGAAGGCTGCCCTAAGGTCTTCCTGGAGCCTTCTCTTCTCTAGGCTGAACAAGCCCAAGTCTCACAGCCTCTCATCATAGGAGAGGTGCTTCAGCCCTCTGATCATCTTCATGGACTCCTTATGAACAAGTCTGTGTATTTCTTATGCTGGGGACCCCAGAGCTGAACACAGTGCTCGATATTCTATTGCATAAAAATTAGACACCACTTTTATAATTCCAGAAATCCTAATGCACAGTTAGTGATCTGTTGATGACTCTGTATTAAACCTTTTTTAAACACTCTTTCCAAATTCCTTCTCATAATTTAAGAGTGGCTTCCATTTTCTCTTTGTAGCATTGGTTTTAGTCATTTTAAAACAAGTTTG
This sequence comes from Bolborhynchus lineola, assembly GCA_025448015.1. Lineage (NCBI taxonomy): Eukaryota > Metazoa > Chordata > Aves > Psittaciformes > Psittacidae > Bolborhynchus > Bolborhynchus lineola. The sequence continues at coordinate 9,076 of JAOEHX010047328.1, read as the reverse complement.
AATAAGACTCACCTCCCTGGAAATGCAGGTCATAATGTGAAAGAGACCTGGCTTTATTTATCCCTTAAAACCCCACAACATCTACTGGTAATTACTTTCTGCTTGTACTCAATGAGTTTTGTGTTGAGATAATCTATCAGCTATCTTTGTGTAATTGTGTGGGATAGAAATGTACATATGCAGCTGTAAGTTTAAAAACTTGCATCCATTCAAATAAAAAATAGAATATAAAACAAGACAAAACTGTCTTTGCTTTCCTGCCTCACACAAAGAGGTCAAATTTTTTTTCAGCTTCTTTGTAAAGTCTTGACAAGAAAGAAAAACTGAAATGCATGTTTTGGCCTTATTATCAGCTTGTATAAATGAGCACTATTATGTAAACTTTAATGGAGAGACTCTATCACATGCAAGTTGAAGATGTCCTGCTTACACTAATTTCAAGCATTTGTCAGGCTGTCGAAAATGGAGGTGATTACAGCCCTGATGTCTTGCCATCTTATATCATGTCACTGAGAAATGTAGAAGGGAAAAACATGTTACGTGGCTTGTTCCAGCACCATGTATTCTCTTGGCTCCTGCATCTGTTCTCTGAGTTCAAAAGTTAGAAGAAAACTATGCTGCTGTGGTAGCTTTCTGTTTAGACATAGGAGTCAAAGATTCCCCTCCCTTCTCACAAATCCAGAACTGACTATAACATCCCTTGCAGCAGAGAATTAATGTGACCATGTTTTTTAAATGCATAATTTGCTGAAAAGAGTAAACAATGATAGAAACTGAATATGGTATAAAATTTTCAAAGGCCTGAACTTGAAGCTCCACACACACACACCTCTTATGCATTTCTGAGCAACAGCGGTTTTCTCACTGCAGGACTGAAAAAAAAACCAAACCAAAAAAAAAAAAAAAAAAAAAAAACCAGAAAAAAAAGGATGGAAATGGAGAAAGAAAGAATTGGGTCCAGAGGGTGATTCCAAGAGGGATATTTAAAGAACCATTTCTGTGTACTGGTTCCTTGTGCAGAAGGGAGGGTAGACCCTTGAGGAATTTAAAAATGTATAAATGAATGTAGCAGGATCAGGAAGGACTGCAAAGATGCAGTTCCTGCTCCCAAAATTTTGTGGTGTTTGTCCTGGGTTCAGCAGTAGTATCATTTTTTCTCTTTAGTAGACGATGCAGTGCTGTGGTTTTGACTTTTGGCCTGGGAACAAAGCTGATAGCACCAATGCTTTTAGTAGCTGCTTGGTAATGTTTAGTCTGACTGAGTACTTTCTGAGTCTCATGTTCTTCCAGGGATGAGGGGAAGCCAGGAGGAAGCAGAGACAGGACACCTGATTCGAACTGATCAAAGACATATTCCATACCATAGCATATAGTGGGCTGGGTATCAGTCGGTGTGTGGTGAGCAGTTGTATTTTCTTCCCTTGTTATTTGACTTATCATAATTATTATTATTATTGGTGGTAGCAGTAGTGGTTTTGTGTTATACCTTAGTTTCTGGACTGTTCTTATCTTAACCCATGGCAGCTACATTCTTTCGATTCTCCTCCCCATCCCTCTGGGAGTGGGGGGAAGGGAGGAGGGGGAGTGAGAGAGAGAATGCATGTTTTTTTCTGAGTTACGGCTAGGCTTAAACCACAACAGTGCTCCTATTAAAGAAATATTTTATTAAATATATTTTTTTTTTTATGTGAACATAGGAACTAAAATCTGTCTGCCTATTAAGGTCTGACTGTCCAATCCGACAAGTTGCAAAGTCACAAATCTGCTGCTTTTTCTGTATTCCAGCTTCATTGAAATCATACACTTCTATGCTACTGTATTATCACCAACTGAGCAGAAACATCTCTTCTACCTTGTAATTTTATTTATGTCAATTTTATTTAATTGGTCGTATGTTTTATATTTCATGGTGAATTGGAGACGAGACTAGAACTACAGTGAGAACTTTCAGCTCTAAAGCAAAAAATCCATCATTTGCCTAAGGGTCATACAACTGCTAAACAGAGCTTTAACAGCTTGAAATTTTGCACTGGTGTGTGGAAATGAATGTCTAAGGTTTTGGTTGCTGTAACTTCTCATGGTTTCAGAAGCCCACAAGTCAACTTCTCTGGCAAGAAAGTTCACACTATTTGCTAATACTGATGTTTGCTGTGCATGTTTGGAAAAGTAAATCCTACAAGACTTTGCATGCATTGTGCATATAGGTGTATATCCATGCATTTAAGGAATGATATTGATTTCCTTTTTCACCCTAATTATTGTCTGAGAGCAATGAAATTAGATGTAGAATGAGTAACTTGGCAGGCATGTAATGAGAAATGAGGTTACAAAATCCAAAATACATGAAAGAACAGCTATAGCATCACTGGTTTTGTGAACTGTGAAGTTAATGGAAGCCCAAAATAGCACCTGTTCAGAAGACAGAAGACATCAAAACCCTAAAAAATGACAGTACCATTTTTTTTCTTATTATCCCTCACATCATCCTATCAGCATCACCGGTAGAAGGGTGGAAAGTGTAAGAAATGTCTTTGCTGATTTTAACCACTATAGAATAGCTTCTTGCATTTAATTTTAAAAGTGTTGGTTCCATTTAAAACTTCTTTTACAATTCCTTTTGGGATATCTTCCAAATAAACAATGTTAATTTATGTATCAACACATAATATTACTAATTCTCTCTACAAGAAGTCTTCTGCTTTTGAGATTCTCTCTCTTCCCATCAAACAGGCATACAACTTTTGCTTATGTAAAGCATTTCATTATCCAGGAAATCTGTGTTTGAACTCTATTTCAAGGCAAATAACACAATTTAAAATAAAAAGGTCAAAGTTAAAAGAAAGGAGAGAGAAATCTTTCTTAACTCAGGGGGAAAAAAAAATGTTATAGCTTGAATGACCTTCTAGTAGATTTTGATTTCTTTATTAGGCTTCAAAATATTGTACTGCATAGTTCGATACCCTAAATTTCCTTGGTTTTATTTTTTGGAAACTACATCAAAAAACATCAGAAGTAACTGTTGTGTTCAGAGACTGAGATATGAGAAGTACAAAAGGAGATTGCAAGAAAAATACAAAAAAAGTCAGAGGTCCTTTAGAGACTAGAATTAAGGTTCAGCAGATCTAATAACTGGGTGTTGCATTGAGAAAACCTGGTAACCCCTTTGTAAAAGAAAATAACCTGAATCTGTACCATACTGGGAGTAATATTGAGAAAATTAAACATACTAATTGCTAAGTCTTTATTAAAACAGCTATACTGGCATCTCATTAACCTTCCCCAAAAAGATACTGCTTTTCACCTAGAAAAGATTGTCTTGCCCATGGGGAGGGAAGTTCATTATAAATCTTTTTTTTTTTTTTTGGTAGGGTTTTGTGAAGTAGAGCTACAGACTGGGCATCAGCAGGTATTCACAAGATGTCATAAAATACTATTTTTCATTGTTATTTATTTAGTAAGTTTTGAGAACTATTATAAACTTCCTTTTAGGGTAGCCTCCCCATACGCAATTTGTAACACAATAAATGAGAAACATTAAAAACATCTACACCTCTCCCTTTTTTTAAGAAACATACATTCTGCTTCTGAAATGTACATGGAAGTGACTAGGTGACCCAATTTGCAGCATAGTTGTATTACAGGGGAGTTAGAGCCTGAACACGTTTTAGGAAATAGAATTGCACTCTGTAGTTGCACTTCACTCTGTTTAAAAAATCATCAGTTATAAATATCTGTTATTGCTAGTTCTAGTCCTTGAGAAAAGTATGGTGTGCAAAGCTTGGCAGCAATATTCATTAGTAATGCCCCTTCTTCAGGTCCGTTGGCACGTGACTGATATAGAATCATAGGGTTGGAAAGAACTTTAAGATTATGTAGTTCCAATTCAGTGATTCAAAAATTCCATAGCATCAGCAAAAAAATCTCAAACTTTACTCTGATATTTCATGAGCTAAAACAAATTCCTTGCAGTATTGCCACAACATTTTTGAAAAACCATGGCAGGCAAAACAACTGGCAAGTTATTCCTACCAAAGCCTTGGCTAAATGTTGGAAGAAGGGTAACTGCTAAGGTCCAATTTTTTGTATTAATTAGTTGCTTGCCAAGAGAGACAAATTCTTCATTTTCATGATCACTGAAGTTTACCAAATGAAAAATGGAAAAAGAAATCATTAGTGTGAATCACTACAGTTTGTCATCATGACTGATTTATCATCTTTTGTCTTTTTCATAAAACTTTAAAAAACATTATTTTATGGAGTGGCTTACTTCGTAAATCCCTGTTCTCTGACATTGGAAATAATTTTTTTTTTTTCTTTCCATGCAACTATAAAAAGCATCATTAATAATCATGACACCACTCTACTTAGGTTTATTTTGGCAAAATTCTTTTATAATGTATTAAAATGCTCTAGTTTATGGAGTATTCACCATGGGGGAATGGGGTGAATAATCATTTTTACACACATTTACAAACTTCAAAGCCTGTGTTGGACTAAAATGAAACATGGTGATTAATAATTTAGGTTGTGAATTTCACTAGTTTTCAGTTAGCCTGTCCGTGCTAACAGGGTATTCATTCTCAGGCACAGTGAATTGCCTGAATAATGCTTCACTAAATCCAAATTGCATTGTCCCTCTAACTGGCTAAACTGCAGTGTGTTAAAATCAGCTGTTAGGTATCACCAGGATTTATTTGTGTTGCACAGTGTGCTCACATCCATTCTCTAACATCTTTATGGTAGTCTGTGCCTTTAAATGGTTTCACTGAATAGCCCTCAATAAACATGCAATTGACTTTTGGGATGTTGGCTTGATTTAAGAACGCTAAAATTAATTCATTTTGGGCAACTGAATGTAACTCATTTTTTGGGAAGAGAGAATTAGTTGTTTGTATTTCTATTAACAGGATGAACCCTGGCTACAGCATTCTTCACCAATTTAGATTTTTTTTTTTTTTTTTAGGGTATAAGTAGTTCTTTTCTACACATAGAACTTGAACAGGCTATAGGCTGTGCTGTTCAGATAGACAGTACACATTGTCTTTGAATTATAACATCATGGAGCAGTTATTGAATAAATAGTTTATATGGTGTTAATCTATTTCCCAATTTTTCTATTTTCTGATTGAAACTCCAAAGTGTGTGAAAGAGTAGACTAGAAAGGCAAAGAAGTCAATAAGAATAAACATTTTAATTATTCTTTCCGAACACTTCAGATATACTTGGATTTGTTGCAAAGTTAGATTTAATTACAATGATAAATATAATGCCAAAAAACAAGTCTGAGATGTGTGAGAATTCTGACCTTCATGACTTTATTGTAGGGTTTGTTGTTTGTGCTTGGCTTTTTGAGCAATTTTTTGTATATAAAGTTAGTGGTCTAACAAATAATGCATGGCAGGATTTATACCATATATACAGTGAAGGATGCATAGAAAGAGAAGTTGTTAGATAATTTAATCAGGAAGCATTCTATTCCTCTTTGAAAAGTTTCCAGGTATAGAAGATCATTGCAGACTTCTAGGCTGAATCTCTTTTTCTCTCTTTGTTCTTTTTTTGCATCTAGACCACACCCCAACTTTCCTAAATTCTCTTTGTTTGTTGCTCTTAAAGTTGGGAGTTTCTGTAGGCTGAACGAATACACCTTATATAGGAAAATAAGAATTTAATGATAGTCTAATTGAAACAGTCGAATCAATTCTTTTTAGCCCATGTATTGGGTCTGGCTGAGGTGGAGTTAGCTTTCCCCATAGCAGCTCTCATAGTGCTGTGCTAGAAAGGTATTGATGACACACCTGTGTTTTGGCTACTGCTGAGCAGTGCTCCTGCAGCAACAAGGCTGTCTCTCCAATATTCCTCTCTTATCAGTAGGCTGGGTGTAGGAAAGATCTTGGGAGGGGACTCAGCCAGGACAGCTGATCCTAACTGGTGGTTGGACAAACAGGTATGTTGGAAAAAGATATTCCATACCATATGATGTCTGCTGAGCAGCAAAATTTAAGAAAATGGAGGAGGAAGGGCACTTGTTGTTTATGACATTTCCCTTCTAGAGCAACTCTTACACACACTGATGTCCTGGTTCCTGGGAAAAGGCCAGATATTGACTGCTAATGGGAAACAGAGAGTAAAATTTTATTTTCCTTTGCTTCTGTATGTGGCCTTTGGTTTTTTCTTTATTAAACTGCCTTTATCTTCACCCATGAGGGGATTTATTTTTTTTTTTTAATCTTATTTTCTAACCCCCTGTACTGCTGAAGACAGGAGAAATAGAGTGTTTTGCTGGGTACTTCGTGTCCAGCCAAGGTCAACCCCCTACAGACTACCATTAACTATTACAAAATAAGGAAGAAAATACAACTTCTAAATGAAAAGTGCCAATAATAAATATCACAGTTAAAAATACTATGTGTTTTTTCTGGGCCTTTTCACTCTTCCACTGGATCCCATCATAGACAATATCGCTCTAGGGAAAGGTTTTATTGAGTCATCAGTATCCTAAGTCTCTTCTGGAAGGAGTATGGTGTTAATATTGAAGACTTCTTTCTCTTCATTTTGGGATATACTTGTGATTATTTTCCTACATTTTCTACCATGCCCTACACTTTGCTCTTTATTCATTGTCCCTAATTCCATGATCAAAATCCACATCTGATATATATGATATATTGGATGCAACTGCTATCTGTTCAGTGTTATTCCTTAAATTATTTTACCTATCTCCCAAAGATGCATTTCTTTAATAACCAATACTTAATGAACAGCGATTTTTTCATTGCTTTGAAAACCCTGGTAACATTTTCTGTCCATGTTTTCAAAGACTTTTCTGCAATACCCTGTGCTATTCCACACTGTATTTTTATTCTAGGTTCATAAATAATGCATTCTACAAAGCTGAGGTGCTTGTTTTTGCTATTATTTACAAAAAGTACTTATAACAATAAATGTTATACCACACAAACTAACAAAGCTAATCCAAAGCTAAAAGATATGAGAAAGCAGTTCCTTTGTTAGACAGCTGTTACATGTAAACAAGCTTGTGAGAGAAAGAGTGTTGTTTTCACATATTGGAGATGTGGCTATGCAATATTAAAGTTTTATAATATTAAGACTTTTCAATACTAAGACTTTGCAATATTGGAGTTAGGGCTAAGTTACTATGGGAACAAAACAAAGGTTTTGAAATACCATCACTGAAACAGACACACTGCAGTTAAAGACAATGTCATCTTTGGGCAACAGGCATACTCTGTGGTTAAAAAGAATGGTATCTTTGTACAACCTATGAAACTAAGCAAGTGCAAACTGGTTTAATAGCTAAACAGTAAGTTAGGGTACCACATGTATGCCCCATGTCACTACTGCTCTGATATAGAAATTATTGCACAAGTGCTATCACCACCTGAGATTTCACTAACAGTTTCTTTTCATATTCAAGTAAAGAAAGAACAGAAACATTAATATGAGAATTTTTTCATCTTACTACATAGTCATGTGCTTAATATATATGCCAGATCAGAAGCATTTGCTCACAAGTTTCAAACACAAGTGTTTCACTACTGTTTCACTACACAACCCAACAGACAGAAATTCATCTCAGAGTTCCATTATGCTTTGTAAACTTTTGTGCCTTTATAAGCAATGGGAACATGGCATAGAGGCAGCTAAGGTCAGAGATTTAGCAATAAAATACTATTTCTTCACTTACCTCTTTTAGCCCAAAATGAAGTAATATCTTGTATGACTTAATTTCATCAGTAACCTGCCACACTCAGTCTGACACACGTTGAATGGATGCCCACCCAACATGGAAAATTATTTTCACTCTGGTTTCACCTGTTTTGTTAGAGCAAAAATTTAGGAGGAATAGTTTAAAAACTGAAAAAAACTAACCTTATTTGTAACAGACATTTCCTCTAAAAGCTGTTGGAGTATGCAAAAGCTCTCACAATCACTAATCATGACTTACTTGTTCTTCTGTGAAGAGGATTTGCTCCAGGCCTTCCCCTGAGTACTGGTATTTAGATTTTTATTCATTTTCTCATTTTTATTTTCAGACATTTAACATATGGCATCCACCAATAGTATGTTTTCCAAAAGGAACATAGTAGTTACGTGCTGTATATATGGTTGCATTCAAGAAATGCATAACCTAGTTCAGAAGTCTTCAATGTCAGGAGGAACAGATGGCTTCAAAGGCATTTATAATTACTATATGAAATATTTCCAACCTACATTTTAATTTCTTTATTTTCTTCATTTCAGCAAATAATATTTCCTAGAAAAGATCAAGAGAGGATTTCAAGAGAGCAAACTTTGGCCTCTTCTCAGTAAAGTTCCATGGGATATAGCCCTAGAGGGCAGAGGGGCCCAAGGCTGTTGATTGATATTTAAGAATCACCTGCTACAAGCTCAGGACTGCTGCATCCCAACTAGAGGAAGTGCAGCAGGAGGGCCAGAAGTCCTCCTCAGATGGATAAGGAGCTGCTGAGAAAAATTCGAAGGAAAAAAAAGGCTTATAAAAGGTGGACGCAAGGACAGACGGCCTGGGAAGAAGAGAGGGATGTTGTCTGGGAACCTAGGAACCAGGTTAGGAAAGCTAAGGCCCACTTAGAAGTAAACTTGGCTAGGGATGTCAAAGATAACAGGAAGGTATTCTATAGGTACATTGCAAACAAAAGACAGATTTTGGCCCCCTACAGAAGCTATCGGGCGAACTGACTACCCTGGATTTGAGAAGGCTGAGGTTCTAAATGACTTATTTGCCTCAGTCTTCACTGGCAAATCCTCTCACCACACCAACCAAGTCTTGGAAGGCAGACACAGGGACTGTGAGAATTAAGACCCTGGGCCCACTGTAGGAGATCATCTTAAGAACCTGAAAGTACACAGGTCCATGGGACCTGATGAAATCCAACCTCGGGTCCTGAAGGAGCTGGCAAATGAGGTAGGTAAGACACTGTCCATCATATTTGAAAAATCATGGCAGTCAGGTGAAGTTTCCAACGACTGGAAAAAGGGAAATATAACCCCCATTTTCAAGAAGGGGAAAATGGATGAGCCGGGGAACTACAGACCA
>JAOEHX010047327.1:0-45611 GCA_025448015.1 Bolborhynchus lineola | reverse complement strand
GATTCATTAGCTCTGTTCCTTAATCTGCCTACAGAAAGCCTCCTCACAGATAGACAGTGCATAAAGAGAAGAAAATTCCATGTGCTTTCCACTAAGGGGCCATTGCTCTATTCATTGCATGAATTTTCAACATAGCCTATTTCTATTAATAGCTGCAGAGCTCAGGATTTTAAACACCAGGTAATTTAAAAATGAAGATTTCCAGCCATTTCTCAGAACTGGAAGTCGTCTGCAAAGCAGAGTTGTAGTAGCTCATTGTAAAGTAAATCAAATAATACAGAGCATGGCAGAAAATCTGTGATCAGCTCAAGATAAATACTTACCTTGCCACCAGCACAGATGGAAAAGGACAACCTCTAGGACGGAAAAAGACCAGGAGCTGCAGCTAGCTTACCTCTTACAGGAAAGGACAGGGGAAAAAAGCATAGATCTTTGGCACAAATAAAAGGTTTGCAGCAAATTCTCATATTGATAGCCCTTTAGTTTTTTGTTTAGGAATCCATTCGACTCCAGATATCATGATGCCAATGCTGGCTTTGCTATTACTCCACAGTGTAACCTCAGCGATGTGTTTCAGCTTGGCAATTGAAACTCTTCCTGGGCTATGTATCGCTTATGGTAACAAGCCATAAAACCAGTGACAAGGTAAGAATACAGACCATTCACTTAGAGTACGTCAAATAGCAGACAAGAAATGGAGAGAAGGAAAGATAATAGTTTCTTAAGTCAAAGTCAGATGTACATGTACAATACACATACACAAACAGTGTAACATAGAAATAGACTCCAGCCCATCAATTCTTATCCCAACACAGAAACTGCACAAAGGTCTGTAGGTTTGAAATCCTCTCATTAGTTTAACAGTTACTAAAAGATGTTAAGTAGCATCCACATATTTGTTGGGCTCTCCAGTATCTTATGTGTATGGTTTTGTCCTTAAAATATTACCAGTAGACCCTGGTCAAGTGTTATTAAAAAGAAACCTAAACACACCAAAAGTAAACTTTTGAACAGGGGATATGCTGTTGCAAACATTCTATCACTTAAACATGAAAACAGTAACTGGATAAATATAGCTATGTTTGCCACTTGCAGATGAAGCAGCACCGGACAACAGTAACAGAAAGATACGGTGATGCTACTCCTGTTTGCTGTAAAAGAAAACAACAAAAAACAGCCTGAAAAAGATTCCTGGAATAACAGCTAAGGGTCTGAAGCATGTCAGATTCATCTCCGCAGTTCTTACACATGAGAAGATATGAAGTTCAAATGAAAGATGTAATTCTCATGGATTCTGCATATGGAATATAGGCATCAAAATGGCACCTTCTAGAAATGCTAGATAAGCTTTATTAACTGTTGGCGTAAAGTCAGCCAATTCAACGAATAACTATGAAAGACTAATTCACCTGCCTTATAATATCTCATGGCAAGAGGATGGGAGGGAATTACAATTTTTGTCTTTTCTATGCTTCTAATAGACCTTTCAATCCTTAGAACAGCATGACGATATCACAGTTCAAGATGGAAAACAGTTAAACTTCCCACACTATTTTACATATAAGCTGCTCCTATCTATTACCTCTCTCAAACAATGTACACAGAAACCAGAAACATCTTGGAGCCAAAGACAGACTGATCCAAGTCTCACAGAAACTGAAGTACATCTGTTACATGTTAGAACACTCTCAGAGGTGTGGCTGACCACCACCTTTCAGCTTTTTCACAGGAACCTGAAGATGATGAGCTATGACCGAGAGTAAGGACAGCTCCTTTGCATATTTTGTATATTCATCAATGCGTCAACCACTTCTGGTATCTTTATCCAGCTTTCCTGAGTTAACTCAGGTGTTTAGCCTGCTCATGTAACACAATAAGCTCAGAAGTCACTACATGGCCCACAACAGTATGCACTGTAAGCAAAGAGATACAAAAATGTGAGTTAGCCACTGGTAATTATTGCCCACAAGTCATTAAAACCTTATGATTTCACATCTCATTGTTTTAACCTCCCATTAATTCATCAGGAGTACCAAATCAACACACTTGAAAAGCTTTCTATTATATTTGGGTTTTTCCCTGGCAGTGTCCAATGGACAGAGCCTTGGGTGCCATGGTTTAGTGTGAGGTGTCGCTGCCCATGGCAGGGGGGTTGGACCTAGATGATCTTAAGGACCTTTCCAACCTTGACTGTTCTATGATTCAAAAATAATACTGTTAAAGGTGTAGCTTTATGGGCTTTTTAAGAATTGCCTTTAGAAAATTTCTGAAACTTAGCTCAAGAAATTCACTGAAATGTTAACCATAGCCACTAAATAAGTCACCCATCTATGGAAAAATGAAACAATTACATGTTAACCACTAGATTCATGAATACACGGTGACTTTACAAAACACTAGGCTATTAAGCACAGTAAGCTGCAATAAGGAGTCCTCCCAAATATACATATCCCACATAGATATATGTATAGCTACACATAATACAGCATTATTTCGAAAGTGGACTAGGAATTGTATAGCATCTCATAATCATGAACAATGGCACCTCATTCTGAAGTGATTTTGTATTTAGAGACTAGAAACTGTCAACAAAGTTTTGCTGTTAAGAACCAACTGAGTCGCTTTTATGGCAGAGGCACTGTTGAAAGTTAGAGTGAAAGGTCAATAAAATGGTGATGCTCTGCCTATCCCAGTTTGCATTTATTCTTCCCATGCATTATTTTGAAAGTTTTAACAGAAGTAGTTTAAAAGCACTAAAACCTAAACAAAGCTTTCTGTGGAGCTAATGGAAAATCCCTTGTAGAGCGCTCATTCTCTGCACCGCTGAACATCCCACTGTTCTCAGCATCTTAGGGTTGTTGTTGAATTTAAACAGTAGCTGTACTGAGTTCCTTCCCAAAGAGGAAAGGGCAAATGTGGCAGAGTGCACACAAGATATACGGAATTACATATGTTCCATTACTGAAGCAGTCTGTACTCCAGCCATCCTGCCACCCGCACAGAAAAGCAACAGTTTTTCTTGTAGTATTTCCTTACACAGAGATGAATTCATTAAATGGCTGCTGCAGATGGTCACCCAGGGAAGGAAAGAGCACCAAAGATTTGTGTAGTTGGCTGCACCTTCACCTTTCCTACACAATAGATGAAAGAATTGTAAGCCCATCCCAGTAAAATGCTGCAGAACTTATTTACCTTTCCTAGCAGGCTGACACCTTCAAGACAAAACCAAAGCAAAGAACAACCCACACTAAACGTTGCAGACTTCATTCACAAGAGCGACATTTCTATCCAGAATTCAGGATATGCTGTAGAACAGGTCTGTTTTCTTTAAATAAATTTAGGAAAGAAAACTTGATTTTTTTGTTAGTACTCACTTCAAACTGGTAATGCACACCTCTGGTGTCCAAAAGTTATCTCCTAGTACTACAAAGGTACTAATGTACTTTTCTACAATTAATTCAACCTCTTTAGGGCTTTTTAAAAACAAAGAGGCAGACAGAAAAGCAGCCACAGAAGGTTTGTGAAGCAGAGGTGTTATCTTCTATCTGCTGCATGAAACACCCTAAAGACCTAAGACTAACCCTTATGATTTCTCTGTTCCCTTAAAATCTGGTATCAAGATTTGATAAAAAACACCCATATACAACAGCAGCTTCAGCCGCTGTGTTAATAAAGTCTGGAAGCATCTTGTAGAGATAACTTAAGGAGCTCAAGAACCAGAGTGAGCCTAAAATGTAATATCTTTTAAAATTTCCATCTTCTGACTTTCATTTTCAACATGACTTTGAAGGACTGCCTTTAAGATTAAATTAAGGCTATGATGTTCACCCTGACTTTGGGAAAGAGACATGGATATTGTATAGGAGATAGCTTTCTTGAGACACACATGCATACCTTCCAATCCAAAGTCAGAATTACATTTTGCTTTTGCAGAGCTCACAAGAAATACAGGCCTTAAGTCTAAACTTGACTTAGAGTAATTCTGCTATCACTATGAAATGTTCCTGCTTTTAAGCTGCAGACAGCAATGTAATACACTGAAGTAACTGCACTGTATCGACATAATATATTTTAACCGATAAACTCAGGTAAGTTTCTCTTAAAAATGGATTAGGAAAATGCCACTCTGGAAATCACAAGTACATGTAATGATAATGACCCATCTCATCTAAGCTTTCTTCACCAATGCTACATTCAGCTGTACAGCACAGACCTACAGGAATCATTTCTTCAAATATTCTCATCTTAGCAAAGAGGCCTCATAGTCACTCGTGAAAGACATGTTTGTTATTCAGTCTTATATAGTCTTTGCACATTTGAAAGACAAACTTCATCAACAGAAATTTTGCAAAGCAGTTAAAACCAAACATCCTTCATGTCAAAAGAAAAGAAAATCACTTGTACATCTGAATAACAGAATCTGGAAACAAAGGTAGAGCAGACAATAGGAGAAAGAGATTATCAACATTTTGTGGTAACAGGGATAAAAATACACAAGAAATTGACAAGTATTAACAAAACAGATGTCCCTGCCATTATGAAATCACCTTACACATACAGTTTAATAAACAGCTAGATAGTAAAGCTACTCACTTTCACCTTACAGGTCAACCCTTCCTATCACCATAGCAGCCATGAGTCAGAACAACAGAAATATCATTTAACTTTTGCATATGTACAGACTGTATTATCAATTCAAATTAACTCATTTTTAAGATGTCTTCCGTTGTCATCAGCCTTTTCTACACTACAAACACAGCCCTCACACAACTACACAGCTCTTTTCCTTTATTCTCCTCCCCCATTCTCCACCAGTTGATCCAGTTCTCTCTCCTTACAATATATTTTCTTTCCAGTCTCTCAAATGAAACATGAAATTGTACAGCACTAATTCTGTAGACTCAAATTATTTCTCTATAAATTGAATAGAATACTTCTTCAATATTGTCAATGAAGATGGTTTCTTAAGTGTTATTTTAGAAGCCTATCAGAATTCCTTTAGAAAGGACTACAACAGTTAAGCTCTGCTGGTTGGGTTCACCCATCTTCTGCAAGGCTTTTAGAACTCAAATTGCCATCAAGATACAGCAGTAACTACTGACATACCCTCATATGGCCAAATTTATCTTGTCTCCTAACACAACTCTCAGTTTTGCTTTATCTTAGCGTTTGGCTGAAAGATGAATTGGAAAGCTGTTGCAGTATCGTATCACACTTTTATATTCCAGACAGCAAATGCACATCATGTTCATGGTATTTTTATGGCACTCACTTCATACTATTTATTAGCCAAAAGTTTTAATCATTTCTAACATTCACATACCAAAAAAGAAAAAGCCAGTCCAAAATAATCAAACAAAAAATGTGTTTTGAATGATTTTTAGAATCTTTCCACAGTTCACCATGTCTTAAAGTCCAGTGTGTGAGATGTGGAGACAATAAATTCACCATTGGAATCTTAGAGAGTCAATTTATTTACATCTAAGCCATATAGGTGTCAAAATGCATTAGTCAGTGCTTAGTACACTCAAGTGTATGTGTACATCACAAGGGAGTACCCGTTAATCATTCCAAGACTTCTCACTGCAAATCATGGAGTTAAAACCACTTTGCATGCAATCAAGCATGACATGTGCACAGCCCCTAATTGTTGTGGGTTCAGCTGTGACAGTTATTTTTCTTCCTAGTATGCGGTACAGTGCTCTGTTATGGGTTCAGTCTGAGAACAATGCTGATAACACACCAGTGGTTTAGTTATTGCTCCTTAGCACTTACCCTGATCTAGGACTTTTCAGTCTCTCATGCTCTGCCAGTGAGGAAGAGCACAAGAAGCTCCTGTGCAGAAGAAGAAGAGACAGGACACTTGATCCAAACCAGCCAAAGGGTATTCCATACCACAGAACATCATGCCCAGTATATAAACTGGGAGAGTCACCCAGAACAACAAATAGCTGCTCAAGTTGGGCTCTGTATCAGTCAGTGGGTGAGGAGCAACTGTATTGTGCATCACTTGTATTTTCTGAGCTTATATTTCTTCTCTTGTTGTTTCCTATTACTGTTATTATTGGTATTCTGTTATCACTATATTTTACTTTAATTTAGGTATTAAACTGTTCTTATCTCAACCCATGGCATTTACAGTCTTTTGATTCTCCTCCCCAACCTGCCCAAAGCAGCGTAAAGAAGGGGTGAGTGAATGGCTGCTAGTGCCAAGTTACCAGCTGAGTCTAAACCATGACACTAATTTTATCTGGTTCTTCTCAATGAGCTTGTAAGTAATTGGAGTAATATGTGTAATCTTTCTTTTCTTGGACTTTCAACTTCTGGTGCATTTTAGATACTTTAGTCCAGTATTTCTAAAAGCTGGAAGATGAAGGAGGTAACAGATTCATAGAATTGTAGAATGGTTTGGTTTGGAAAGGACCTTAAGATCATTCAGTTCCAACCACCTGCCATGGCAGGGAAGCCTCACACTAGACCATGTTACCCAAGGCTTTGTCCAGCTGGCCTTGAACACTGCCAGCGATGGAATATCTACCAATTCTTTGGGTAACCTGTTCCACTGCCTCACCACCCTCACAGTGAAGAGCTTCTTCCTTATATTGAATCTGAACTTCCCCTGTTTAAGTTTAAACCCACTGAAAGTTATGCAGCTGCCTACCTGAGATGATGACATATATTTTATTAAAAGTCTTTTTTGCCTGTTACATATCAAAACAGAAAAATTAAATCTCTTTTCCTAGATCAAGCCAGTTTACACCAACAGCTTAAAGGGCATCCACAGGACATACCTGTGATCCAGATGATCAGAGGTATCTGAACACTGGGCTGTAGGTTACCTGTACCTTCAACTTCTCTAAACAAAGGTTTCTAAACTTTTTCCAACCAACCATAAACATCTAGAAGGGAGAAAATGAGAGATGATGATTAAATCTGTTGACAGCAATAACCCAAAAGAAATCAAGAGTCACTGTAAGTAATGCAGCAACAGATGAGAAATATTGTGAATTATTCTATTGCTATTACCTGGCACTTGATGAATAAAGCCTTATCACAAGAAGCAATGAAAGAACTAGTCTTTTTTTTGCTCACTTGAAGATTGTACATGGGATTTCACAGTTTTATCTCTAAGTAACCTCTTCAATCTAGAAAACACTGGGTATTCATTCAGGTTTTTTTTATTTGATACTGCTAGCTGGTAGTTTAAAGATTAATTAAGTAAAAAAAGCCAGCAGAAACTGTTCACATATCCATTCTGAAAGCCAGAAAAGGAATCTCAAGTACCTTGCTGGGTAATCACTCTAAAAGCAGGTTTTCTTTACTGCTTTGGGGAGTTTCAAATTGTGTCATCTCATCCAAAATAAAGTTGGTGGATAACTGAGTTTTATGACTATGATTTTATTATTTATTTCATGATTTTAACATGCCAAAAAAGTCTCTAGCAAGTTTGTTCAGGTACCGCAAATGAAAAAGCAGTTCTTGGGTTAATCACCAGATCAGAGCAAGCGCTGCTTCCATTCACCATCAGGCAGAAGACTTAGAGTGATCTGCAGAATAATTCTGCAAAACGTCAAAAAAGGTCAAAATCCATTTTATGTTCCTGAACTTCCTAAAAGTTGCATAACTTCCTTCTGAAATCTTTCTTAAAAACACCTGGAGTGAAATAGCCCAGAGGAGAAAGAACAACAACAGAGATCACAGCAATCTAAGCCAGACCTTCCAACAAGAATTATGCTTAAAGGAAACAATGCATCTCCTTTAAAGAACAGTGTATTCTGTCTTTCTACCTTAGTAAATCAGCCCCATGCTAAGATAGAAATAATACTAAGAATTTTATTGCAAGTAATTTTTCAGATCCACAGGAAGAGTTTTCTACATTTCCTTGCATATTTTCATTGCCCTTTTTTCGTTTACTGATCAGTCTGTGTCCAAAGAATCCTACATCTACCTTAAACTTTGCTGAAAAGCCATTTCAAATACAAGACAGCACATTTCAGATCCAAAGGTATGCACTGATTCTGCATCAAGGGATATACTGTTACCATGGTCTATTGGACAAGTGACATTAACTACTTCGAATTCAAGCATATGTGGATATTCTGTGAGGCTACATAGTGAAGCTTCCAGAACTGCAGTCCAGCAGGTACAAGCATCCACTTTTGGGTAGCTTGAAGTTGTAAAGCCTAATGTCAACATTATAACAAAACATATGTTTAACCTCTGTTCTTCCTACTAAAAGAAGCTGAGAGAATGGCCAGAGACTTTTAACGCTTAGTAGCCCAGCCACAAACCCCCTATCTTACTGCAAGCCAAGGAAAATGCTGACACCAGCTAAGAAATAGCTGCTCATTAAAGTCTCTTCATTTCTTTTCCATAGGTTCCATTAGAGCTACAAGAGAAGTAGTGAGCTGAGGAATTCATTTTAAACATTTATGACTCTTCTTTACGAAAACACAGGTGATTAAGTCCATGTCAGGAAGGGGGATGATTTTCACTGGCACTGAATGAAGTAGATACATGCCCAAGAAAATACTATGTACCAGTTAAAGTACCATGAACATTGACAAGTATCAAGTTAGTCAAATTCCTCTTTTCTTCCCAGTAGGACCACCTGGTCATACAAACCTGTGCTCCAGTTCATGCTCCAGGGAGATGCTTAGACCCTCCACCATCCACAATACAACAGGACCTAATGCCATGCTCAACAGAACTCTACCAAATACCATCCTTCCAGAAAGCATGCCAAATCCTGTCCTGAGTAACATTTTGTTACATTCTAAGGGGAGCTTTGGCTTCACCTTCAGCAACAAGACTAGAGTTGCCTATTATCCTTCCAACCTAGAGCACACAATAGTCAAAAACATTGTCTAAATAAAGACACCAGTCCTACAAAGATTTCTTTTCCTTGAGATTCATACTTAAAATTCACTAATGTGAGTTTGAGTCACCACTACTGCAACCTTCCAGACAAAAAGGCTTTTTATTTCCAATAAGAAAATAGAAATTAATTACCAATGAGAAATGAGTGTTTATAAATATACAGGATATACAACATGAACTCACACATTGAAATAGATGTGTGGTTAAAGGTTAACTTTATCCCTATAAGATGATGTTGCAGCACCCCATTTCAAAGCCTTGCTTCGGTGTGTCAGCAGAAGCAGCATGCTGAATGTTTGAGTACCACACAGAGGCTCTATATTAGAGTCAACTGCACTGTAACCAATTTTCAGCACTATCTAGGGCACACAAAGAAGGTTAGAATGAACCTCAAGTGGTCTGAGCTGTTAAGAAACCATTAATTCATACCCTATGGATGCAGATTTAGTATCTGATGAGGAATTCACTACATTCAGGTGACCGTCTGTGGTCTGAAATGCATTGTCTCTACTTCATCAACATCCGACAATAGGCATTTAATCTTACTAATCAGAAAAGGATTATACTGTGAGACCTCAAGCACTAATGAAAGCTTCTGATGTGCTTCACACATTAAAACAGATGTGACTCGCATTGATAGGCATATAAAAGGATTTGGTGCTTTAATATGCTCTTCCTTTTAGAACTGTTTCTATTTGTCAGGTGTTCAGTGTAATGAGATTTTCAGAAAGTAGTTGGGGAGAAGAAAAAAAAAACAACTAACCAACCAGTGAATCAAGAGAAACGTGGATTCTGATTTAGTGAGTTTTCACACTGTGCCAGTAAGAGAACTAGAGCTGGGGAGCTCAGTATTTAACATAATACAGGAGCAAAGTCAAGATTATTTCAGCCAAGATGAAATGAAAGCCAAAACAAAGTCACAACTACATTTGTGCACTACAGAAAAAACAACATCATTTCACCTTTTTCCTCTCAAAAGGTCAGAAAATAAATGAGTTACTGTAAATTATAATACAAGATTACTCCGATAGTCTGCCTCTATACATTAGAATCTCTCAATACTAATCTGTAAATTCCTTTCAACTCGCATGAACCAAATCGTAATCCACCTGGTACCAGTGACGAAGTGCACACTGAGCACTTTCAGTAATTTTCTCTCACTTTTTGCAACTCCTAAACTGATATAAGGCAAAGATATGAAAACATATAAGCAAGCTGTACTTGGAAAGGAACTCCAGCAATGATATTAAGAAAAATTCCAGAAACTTCCACACCCAGTAATTAAACTCCTCTGAAGAGCAGCACTGTACTACAAAGAGGAACTTTTGGTACCCTATTTTCAATTCTTAAAACCCATGTAAAGTTCAACAGCTCTGCCAACTGGACTATGCTGAGAAAAGGAGGTTGCATGTCCAACTTCAGTGAAGAGTTGGCTTGCAGAAAGACATGCTAACATAAGGAACTTAGTCCTCCTTGCATCTACTACAGGAAAAACTTTAATACAAATAATTCACTCTTATATTGTCTCAAACTCTTACTTACACTTGACCAACACTACCTCAATGTTTTGTTGTTTCTTCCTTTTCTACCCTACTGAGTTCTCTTACATACTCCTTGGTACACTTCTTTCTTCTGTGAAGCAGAAGAGATTCACTCCTGCTTCACTTGCTAATTAAAATCTGGGAAGTACCTTGAAACTGCAGTCCTGTCACTGTCCTGTTTAATAGCTCCAAAAACTGCCCACTGCTTATTTTCCATGTTCCATCTGAAAGTTCAGAAAAAGCTTACCAACCACAACTGCACTCTCAAAAGTATTTAACTTTTTTTTTCCCAAATTTGATGAAGAGCTTTAAGAAGTTCACTAATATAGGAAGATATATCTTAAACTTCTTGAGCTCCCAAGCATTCTGCATCCTTTCATCCGACCTCACACAATTACAACAGCAAGGTGGTACACTTATTAAATTTTTATGGTGATGGATTCCTGCAAAGACTTCAAAGACCATTTTTCTCCTTTACAGAGATATAATTATACCAATAAGTCTTTTTCTTTCCTGAGAAGGCCAAACTTTCTATATAGGAACTTTCGCTGCTTTTCTGGGTAAAAATCATTATGCTTTAAAATTTTAAGGGTTTATCCTTAAGATAGAGTTATTTTTTTTTTAACCAGTGAAGAATACTGTCACACCATTTGAATGATAATGTGGTAGAAAGATTTTTGAGAGAATTACCCATGGTATCCCTATAGAGAAATTTGTGAAATACGGACTGGGTAAGTACACTACGATAGGGCTGGGAAACTGTCCAGACTGGTAAAATCAAAGGGTTGTAATCAGGAGTACAAAGTCCAACTGCCAATGAAGTACTAGTGACATTCCTCAGGGATCAATACTCAAGTTGAAACTGTTCAGCAGCCTTGTTAACAACCTGGATAGAGTACACTCGCAAACTCAGGACAGTGGCCAGCACCCTGGAGGGCCGAAATATTTGTCAGAGGAAAGCTGGCAGGCTGGAGATATGGGCTGGCAAGAATCTTATCAGTTCAGAAAAGGCAAATGCAGAGCCCCACACTTGGCATGGCATAACCCCAAGTAGCAGTATAGGCTAGGCAGTAACAGCTTAAAGAAGAGCTTTAAAGAGACTTGAGAGTCCTGTAGACAAGTTGCACATGCCCTCCCAGTGCCCCTGCAGGGAAAGCAGCCAAATACATACCAGGCTGTATTAGCACAGGTGTGGCTGTGAATGGAAAGGAGCGAATACACTCCCTACTGAGCACCTTTGAGACCACCCCTGCAAAAGTGTTGTCAGTTTGAGACCCCCAGTTTGAGATGTACACTGACATGCAGCAGAGTGTTCAGTAAAGGACACAAAGATAATCAGGGGGCTGGACCACATGACCAAGGAAGGCAAAACAACCTGAAAAAAAATCATAGCCAGGTGCTGAGTTAAACCTGCATCTCTTCACTAAGCTGGCTCCTGTTAGGAAAGCTATAGGTGAAGGAGTTACTCCAGGAAAACACAAAGTACATTCTGACCATGGTATGGTTATATCGGTGACAAAATATGCATATATGACACTGCTCTTTCACAAAGAACATAGTAATGTCTATTTAAAAATCATTTACATATATGTATAAAATAGATACCTATTTACTACTTGCATGTGTCCTATTCTCAAGTGCCAGAGAAACAGCACTCAACCAAAAATGTTGCTAAAATGTTAAGCTACTAAAAGGTAAAATAATTAAAAAAAAAAAAAAATGCTTTAACTGTATATGTAAAAATCCAATTACAGATGTGGGATCATGAAGACCAAGTGGCAGAGCTATTAAGTACTAAGACACTGTTGTACTCAGCGCAAACGCTAGAGCAGATAGCTCAATTAATTCATTTTAATTACTGCAAGCTAGTATAAAATGGATCATTTTACCACATATTAACTCAATAGCCTAAAGTACAGCTGAACATTGATCCACAAAAACCCACAAGAGATGAACAAGTGCTAAAATTCTAGCACTGAACAAGTTAGCAAACACTAAATGAAGGAACATTTGCAAATTCACAAAACTGATGAGATAAAACTGAATAAGCTGAATCTTTCTTCAAGAAAAGAGGTGCTTTTTTTCTTTTTAATATCCTTCTTCTGTGCATAAACACAGAAAACTAATTTGGGTATAATTCTGAAGCATAAATCACGAACTCTGAAAACTTTGAGTTGTCATTTTAATTCATTAAGATTGATGAAGAGTTGTTACAGATTTTGTGGAGTAGAAATCCTTTAAGGCAGCTCTACAGAAACAATCAATATATTTTGACAGCTATTCCCACAGCATCACTGTCCAGTAAGACTCACTGTTCCTCCTCCCTCCTTCCTACCCCGAGCTATTTATGACAGCTATATTTTCAGTCTAGCATATGGTGGACTTGGGGTTTTTTGCCCCCCTTGAATTCAGCAATAGAATAGTAAATAACTGATTTTTATGCTATTTCAACATTTTCTTTATGCAAATATACCTTCCTCATTCTTTTGAACAGAAAAAAGTCCTGGTATACAAATTCGCATCCTACCTGCAGCTTGCCTACATTCCATAAAGAATTATCTACTTCAAACTCAATATTCAGTGAAATTGAGGGCCTTGATTAAAAATTGGGAAAAAAACCCAAAGAATACCAAAACACTTCACAAAGCAAAAAACCCACTGTAAACCTACACAAAACACCCAATCAACCCACACCCCCGTCAGAAAAAAACACCCTCACAAAAAACCCACACTCAAACAGCAATGTCAAATGCCTACTAAACCTGTGGTTGAGGGTGGATTAAGTTACACATGCTAAAAACATCATGCTACCTACAAAATATCCAATGTCATCAGTACAAATCTAATAAACAGTCCTTTATGTCAATGAATCATCCTGAAAGTAAGAACTGTTTCAGATTTTGACATTTTCTACAGTAAATATTCAATTTTGAACTCAAATTCACAAGATTCTTATTAAACAAACCCCTCAATATGTGTCTAGCAAGGCACAAGAAAAAGATGGAAGACGAAGTCACTTATAGTTGTACTCATAAAAGCACAAACAAGTGCTGTGTCACTGCACCACACATTAAAAGCCATGTACTTCCTCACAGCTACCGTAGTTGGACTGGCTGCAGCATGAGCTGATTTGTTCTGGCTTAAAACATCATTTGTAAGGTCAAAAGTACATTTAATGTGTTTATTAGCACAGCAAAGCTCGAACTAGAACTCCAAGGACAGAGCAACTGTGTTATGCTTAATGGTGCATGTGCATTCAATAATTCCTTCATGTTGCTTATCACTGCTATTTATAAGGATATATAGCTTAAGGAGGTTTTGTGTGTCCTATGCATTTTTTCCCATCAGTACTGTCAGAAATAAACCTTGTGGCTCTGCCAGTTGTTTGACAGGGCAACTGCCCAGTTGCCAGCTCCTTTATTACTACCTCTGCACAGCTTTTGATATCACCCACAGTGGCTCAGCTATGGCTACCGCTACTTTGTCTTGCAGACAAAGAAAACAATAACCAAAAAACCAATCACCAGCCACAAACAAACCAAAAATAGCCACAAAGAAAAACCGACAGCCAAAATCACTCATTGTTCCCATTTTCAGCACTACAGCTTTTGATACCAGCTACTGCCTTGTAATTGTGAAACAAAATGGTGTTTCGCACCACAGCACCTAAATGCCTATCAAGTATTGAAATAATTATTGATTACAAACTCGCATTAATATAATTGTGTTTATATGAGAAGCCACAGAGGATGCTGACAAAAGAAACAGCCAAGTGAGAAAGATAACTGGTAAAACACCCAGTTCTAAACTACTTTATTGTGTTCTCCTCAGTCAATTTAGTCATCTAAGCTTTCTCCAAGTAAATCCAGCCCACTGCAGAATTATACATGCAAGAGATGATAATCAACTTGACATTTACCCAGAATTATTCTGAGTAGTGTCAGTAAAATAATTTGTGCTTTATTTAAAGCATCCCTTTGTTTGTCTCCTGAAGCACTGCAGCAGCACAAGAACTAGAGAGTTTAGGATCAGCTCTGTGTGGGCAAAACCTAAGATTCTAACTACTAGATCAGTATGTTTAAAGAATTAATTAATTAAGAATTCCAATGAATTAATAAACAGACGTCTTAATAATAATTCAAAAGACACTCTACCACTAAACCTGGAAAATAAAATAAAGAATATGTACACAGAATCAAAAGGGGGAGAGAAATGAAAATGCAATCTACTTTCCAAACACAGGCTGCTTTCCAGGTTACAGCCTGTAGAAGCTGAGTGATAAAATGTTTCACTATCAGTTCGCCAATGGCGTGAATTTTACATGTTCATTAATAAGATTTGATTCTGACTGATCTACTTTCTGCATCTGCTCCCACTCTTCAGAACATTTATGCATAAAATTCTGCTGGCTGGGCTGGAATGCTGATGGAAACATGCATTTTTTTTCCACTTTCCATTTTTTACACTATTACTAACCTATTTTTCCCTTTTGCAAAAGTAGGCAACCTAGAAGTTTTTTTATGCAAATCCTACAATGCCACAGTGCTGGTATGTAAAAATTGAATTCGCAGTATTAAATATTTACAAGCCATTTATAATCTAAAAATCATTCTCCAATATTACTCTACTAATCTTTTAAAACACATACATTTGCAGTAAGTATAATATGCCACTGAACATTTTCTAGCAAAAAAATCACTTGCACTGAATACATTATCCCTGAAGTATTCATCCAGAATGACTCAGAAAGTTGCACCACTTTTTTTCCCCTACCCTATTCAAAAAGCAGATTATGTCTGGCCAGTGGAATCTATTCCATCAATAGCATTTCCAGAATGCCTACAGTATGTCCACCAGCTTTTTGCTTCTCTCCCCAGCGATCATTGCTACTTTCAGCACTTGGCCTGCTGCCTCACATGAACTAGCTCCTTGTTTTAATCTCTTAACTGATGTTCTGAGATCTACTTTAATTCTCTAAAAAATTCTACATAGAGGTCAAAAGAATCAAGAGTCTGACATGCAGCATTTTGTTAGCCAGTCACTCGTCTGAGGGCAAACAATGCAGTCTGGTCAACCTTGTTACTTCCCTCAAGCATTTCCACCAACATTGGTTTCAATTCCTTGATGATTGGCAGTCCTGAAGCACTCCAGGAATTGCAGCTTCACAGCTCTTTTGCTTTGTACAATGCTAACCCTTGAAGTCATAGTAGCCACAACAATTTCCATTAAAAACTTCACAAACAGGAGTTGCTGCAACCCAAAGTATTTAGAAAATACCAGCAATCATTCAGGTGGTTCTGCATGAATTTGATTTTTCCAATAACAACAGTAACACTATATTAGAAGAGAATTAACAAGAAGTCTTCAAGGAGAACATACATATCACAACCAACCAAAAAAGGTACTCTTGTAAACAAGATGCCAGGGAAAAGAAGTATCTCTCACAGATACTTACAATTTCAAAGCAAGCATGTCTGGGAGTACTTGCCACAATTCCAGACTTAACATGTGCTTGAGCAGAAGATGTGTACTAACTCCATTACACCTATGTCCCATGACATTTTAACTTTTAAGATCTCTTAGGAGAAAAAGAACTAAGAAAAAATAATTAGAGAGGTGGCTATTATAGGCAGTCTTTTGCCACCACTCTACTTTGAGTACACAAAGCTACCAGTGTGGTTTACTCCCATTCCTGAAGCAGCATTGGTTTATCAGCTGGCAGTGGAGAGAGAAAAGCAGCAGACTTCAGCAGGAGATGTTTGGATGCTAACTCTTGGAACAAAAAAACACTGGAAGCAATAAAGTGTGGTCTGACGCTTTCATAGCCATAGAGCTATGGATAGATTAAATGATTCACTATACTCACCTAACTGTCTATTTGAAGACACAATAAAAGGAAAAAACATTGCAAATTACTATTGCTCTCCCCCATCAGTATCCTTTCTTTAAAGGGCTTCCTTTGAAAGAAACAAGATTCTACTCACTTTATAAATAAATAGTTCGTTTTCTCAGCACTAGATTTTATTACATACTGTAGCAGCAATGAATTTGCTCTATGTGGCTCTTGTTTTTAACTTCTACTTGCTGCTACAGAGCCAGAGAGATTTCATGACTTTCTACTAAAGGGTTATTTTGTGTATCCTTGATTGTGGTCTGTGCTAACAGCTTCAGGAGACCCTTAGATGTCTCAGTGAGTGTTTCATGAATGTAGCAGCTGAGTTTTCACACCAGGTGACATTTTTTTTGTCATGTAACCTACGAAATCTACACCTGCACAAGGTCATCAGTTTCTAGTTTCCACTGAGCTACCAAATGAACACACTTGTTCCACAGCAAGTAGTAATGACATACTGTCCTTACTGCAGTCTTTTCTGGAAAAGCAGAATAACAACTGGAACATCCCACACTTGTAAGAGCCATTTGCAGTGTTTCCAGTTGAGAAAGGACAAAAATCTACATCCATAATCAAAATTTGAGCTTAAAGGCAGAATGAAAGTGAACTTTAGACATGAAACAAGATTAGTTCTTGATTTCAGACATTTTAAATTGATTAATAACAGTTTGAAAACCTGCTATTAATAATTTCTGATACAGAAGCAAATTAAAAGCTATTTGGCAAAGACAAAGCCAGAAGTGCTTAAGAATTTATTATTTGTAACTGTAAATGAAATTTCCTTCTGTATGTTCCTACTTTGACATACTGTTGCACTGCACAACTGATTATTTCCCTCAATCTACCATATAATGAGTTTACAAAATGTGACACCAAATCTGACCCAAACAAATGAACCTAAACCAAATCTTATTTTGACATATCAACAGCAAAGAATCTGGACATGACATCACCTTCATTAAGAAGTTTTACTTGCCAATGTCAGAGTTCAAGGAGACCTGCATAAGCTCAGTATGATTTAACAGCTCTTAAGGCAGCAATTTCTTATATGGCACCAAAAAAATAAGATTAATCTACTTTTAGACAACATGCTTACTTAATTTCTGTTAACTCTTGACCTGAAAAACTGCTGGTTTATTTGCTTAAGCAGGATGATTACTGACCCTGCCACAGACACTAGAAAATTTCCTTAAGGAGTCAGCGATATCCTCAGAAGTTCATTAATGTATATGGTATACACTACCAGACCTTTTCCAATCTAATGTTCCACAAAAGTAGCTGTAACTCACCTGGTGGGAACAGTATTCTAATAGTGACATATAACACAGCCTGCTCTGAAATACTGGGTAGCATCTAACAAGAACACACTGGAAGGGGATAATAAAAAGGATAGCCTCCTAGTGATTGGAAATTGCACTAGGGAAGAGAAAATAAGAATGGATTTGTTACCAAAACAGAACTTTTCTATTCCATCTTAAGATACTACCACAAACCATGTCATTTATTATGTACTTTAAGTTCCGGTATTTCAGTAAAAAAACTTGCAAGGTTGTAAGTCAGACAAACAAAGAGTGACCATAAATAAATTTAGGCAAGAAATCAGAAAGAGGCTTTTAACCACTGGAAAAAGAAAGCTTTGTAATAACCTTGCAACTGGAAGACAACCATCAAGCTAGTTTTGAGAACTAGCACAACTGATTTACTTCCATTCACACAGAGCTCTTCTATACACAGCTGACTAAGAGCTAGAAGAGGCAGGCTCGAAATGGAAAGAACTTCTTCAGGCAATGTTTCCAAATTTTTCTACCCATTCATTTTGGAACAAAAGGGTATGTATGGATGTGCTTCATAAACAATTCATCAATTCACAACAAATAAATGCAGTGCGTGTATTTCAAGTATGTGAAAATTTATATAACTTTAATTTAAAAATATCATCTTAGAGATATTTCTGATGAAGTATCAGCTGCAATTACTTTGTGCAGAAGTGGGACAACACATCTGCTACTGAAAACAGACCTTGGGCATGCTAACACAGCTAGAATCGCAGTGAAAAGGAAGCAGAAGAGAACCCGGAAGTTCTGTCTGGGACAGTATAATAAAGTCCCTTGAGCATAGTCCCCAAAACAGAAGTTATTATCCTAAGACCACCTACTCAACAGGTCTGCCCTCTGCTTGCATTTAAAAGTTGGACAGTCACCCCGTACAACAGGGGCACAGATCACCACACCAGGCATAGAACAGTCTAGTACACCCGAACAGCATGGGTCCAAGGCTGCACACAATGAAAATCTGACCACAGAAATAACTGCTTGATCTCAGTGTCTTACCTGAGTATCTACAGCAATGTTAATACAGCTTTACTAGTTTCCCAAGTAAGTCAGCCACGCCCAATCACTGCATCTTGAGACATGTAGATGTAACCAAAGGTGATGCTGTGTAGCCTCTTTCGTAGAAGAAAGGCTTTTTTTGTGAGGTTTTACTTTACCTAAGAATGTTTCTTGCTACACCAATAAAGCAAAGCTCCAAACATCACTAAAACATTTCTCAAAGAAGAGAGCACATCAAAACCTGGGCTTGACAAGATCTAGTTGGCAACAGCAAAGTCATTTAATATCCTTCGACATGTGAATTCCTATGCATAAGATATGTTTTTGAGAAAAGATCAGTTCTTGAACTCATAAAAAATAAACTAAAAGCCTAAAAGTTTTGCATGACATGATCCCTCCCCATCACCCAGAAAAAATCACCATGAAGTCAAAATGTTCGGTTTTCAAAATGTCAAAGCATTCACTTTAAAAAATCCTCTTTTGAACTCACATTAAAGTACATGACAAGGAAAGTTCCTCAGACTGAACTTAGCAGAGATTTCATTCATTAAAATTTTTAAATTCTTGTTTTTCTTTTCAAAGCAGATTTTTTTTTTTTTTAATTACTCAATGTCAATGCAGTAGAGCATTAGAAGTCATTGAGATCTAGTTTCCATAACAATGAAATGACTTTATTACATAAGCTTTCCATGTAAGAGTTAAGGAATAACATGAAGTCAGAGTGTGGAAGCATTAATAATTTCAGAATATGAATCAATTCTGTTTCTTAACTGTGGCAAAATAGTTCAATAGGAGTAGGCCCTCCAAGTTCTTCATAAAAGATGCCTATTTCATTAAACACAAATAGAACATAATGCATTTCTTTTCATTCATTCATAATTCCTATTTGTGGCTGTGGGTATCTGGCACAGAATTTGATCTTAAAAGTCTTGTTGATACACTATGAAGGCAACAGATAACATTAGGACACAAAATCTGCTTTTGAAATCAATCTAAATGAACTGGACAAGGACAAACATACATTTTACAAATACTGTTTCCATTATTAGAAAACCTAAAACATAATTGACTATATAAAATGTATTAACATTCTAAAACACCAGATGACCCATCCTGACATTACCAAACCACATTATATTGCTATGTCCTCAAGCTGAATTTCAGCAACAGTTGGAATCATAGAATCATAGAATAGTTAGGATTGGAAAGGACCTTAAGCTCATCCAGTTCCAACCACCCTGCTATGGGCAGGGACACCTCCCACTAAGCCATATCATGCAAGGCTATGTCCAACCTGGCCTTGAACACCGCCAGCAATGGAGTATCAATAGCCAGAAAAAGCAGATCACTCCTCACTGTAAGAAGCATTCCTAAATTTAAGTTTCCACTTTATTAGCTCATGTATTATGCACTTCAAGTAACTTTTTTTTCTTTTTTAATTTCTTGGTGGTCTCTGGCTCCTTTCAATGTGAATCAATTAGATGCGGTATAAATCCATTTAAAAAACTAAATATGAATTCACTTATAATTTGCCTCCTCTCTTCTAGTTTAGGATTGCTACAGAGGTCATCCATGCAGCTGATAGCTCTTAAATTACTACATGTGGATTAGAGAGTACAAATAGCACTGCTTCCTTCCCTGAATGCTATGGCATTAAAGTGTGTGGCAGCTTTAGGAATACATCACAAATACTAAAACTGACCTTTCTCGACCCTAGCAAAAAGTCTAAGTTCGCTATTCGTATAAACTGAATTGATTAATTCTCCAAGATGCAGGAGAAAGAAAGGGGGGAAAAGATCCCCCTCAGTTCAGACCAAGTTTTGTAATGTTAATATCCGTGAACGAACTCACTAGAGGGCACGATTTAGCCAGAAATGTGCTGTAGTCGGCAGGACGAGGGCTTGGGGGATGCAGGGCTGCAAAAACCTCTTCTTCAATGCGACAAAAATGGCCTGAAAAGTGTTAAAATTGATTGTTATTTGAATTATCCTTTTTGTCATACCCAAAACAAGCTTGTGGAAATGCTTTTTGAGAGGTCTCTCTCTTCAATACCCTGGACTGGCAAAGGTATGAGAAAAGGAACTTGCTAAACTAAGGTGCACTGAAGGTGTGGCAAAGATAAAACCATGGTACACACAAGTGCTCCCGTGAAAAGAAGAGACTTGCCGGGAGGATTTTCTTGGAAAAGCCATGTTAAATGATTCTGCATTGCATTTGTAAACTTCGGTGTCTAGTTTTCATTGCCAGATTTAGAGCTAGCAGCCTGAAAGGTACTTCTCACTTTTCAAGCTAAAGTATCCCCACAGATGCCTAGTATTAGGAGTTGGGTAACTTTGGACATATCACTTGTCTTCCTGATGCATGAACCCCTACATGGAGTTAGAAATTATTACCACTACAACCTGGAGGAACACAGTACCTTCCCTGAAGCCAAACACCACAGCAGTGCTGTATAAAAGAAAAGACAGTGCTGCCTGCAAGTCTCTCACCTTATTTAGCTCTGTTCAAGCTGACTGCTAACACAAAGTAAGACACACAACCCAGTGTTTTGATAGCTCATCACTTCAAAGTGTTCTCATTTACTAGAGTATACTGCAGTAATATTAGCAGTATCATCCTCTCTGAAGTACTGCTGCAAATTCTGCAATGGGCAGATCAAGGGTAGAGGCTGAATTGCTCTTTGGGATTTAGCTTATCTCCCTTCTACTGCAGCTGACTGTTCAGTACAAACGGCTATCATTATTTTAAAAGCATTTCTGGTTTTCAGCAGGCAGATATTAGCAACAGTGAAGAAAACTAATACAGTTGGTCTGAATGATATTCGGAAATGCTCAATGTTAAGGATGTTACCAGGCAAGTAGATCATATTTTCTCTATAAAGTAGTTTAACCTCTGACTTAACAGCTTCAAGGCAATTGTGCTACCTAATCAGCCACTGTATCTCTTGGTCTCCTTCCTGCAGTTGCTGAAATCATTACTGACGGAATTGGTGAGGAAGCCATGGAAACTCACACTAGCAGCAGGGAATAAAAGTCCTTAATGATAATAACTCACACTAAAAATGACAATTTATGGCTTTTTACAGCAAGTAATATAATTTATGAGATGTTACACATGGATATGTATGCCTAATGAGTATTGTAGGAAGCCATAAGTCATCAGCATTTTCAAGTTCCCATTAAGACCTCATTTATTACACGATTCCAGAAGTGTATCCTCATGACAACCACACCCTAGTCTTGCTTTATTAAAAGGTAGGTAAAAGATGGAAAAGGAAGATATAACATCAGTCTGGCAGAGAATTAAACCCAAACCACACTCCAACTAATACAGCAGAACAACAACAACAGATGAGTCTTTGCTGAGAACTGCACTGACTTCCCTGACCTTATTTATTTTATTAACAACTAGGGGAATACACAAAGAAACATTTTACCACATTCATCCTCTGAAATGTAACATCTCATTTAAAGAGGTAATATAAAAGGGAAAAGAAGACAGGAAGGCTGTCTCCAGAGCAACACAGTTCTCCCATTGGTGACTGCTGCAGTACTGAATCTAGTGTTACGGGTTTGTATAATTACAGTATTCGTAAAAACAGAATCCAAACTAAGAATGCAAATAATTCAGTAGCCAGCTTTAGATAAGTGCATGTTTACCTTACAAAAGTCTTAACATTGAGGTGAGAAACAAAAAATACAGAATATTCTGACAGAAAAAAACCCTGAGCATTAAAAAATACATAAGGAAAAAAAAAATCAGGACAAACATGGTACATTTGACTATTGTTTTAGGGTTTGCTTGGGGTGTTTTTCTATAGGCTTTAATATCTAAGTCTCTCGTATGTATTAGTATAAACCAGACTAAACTCAAGTGAAGTTTCTCTACAGTTTCAAACAAGATGATCCCAGAAGAGCTGTTACAAGAGATATTTGGGGTTTTATGAAGGAAAGTTCTTAGAAAGTATTTCTGAGGGACAGGATAAAACTGGTCAAACTGAAAGCAGAAGACACACACTCAGAACTGTTAACAACCTCAAAGGGTAGGAAAAAGGCCAACTTTTTATTTTTGTCTAATGTAATCATTTGCAAAAAGGTTTATTTTCTAACAGAACAGAACTTTCACTCCTACATGTACATGCCGTAGGCATTTCTATACCAGTTGGGAACACCAGGTGCATTTTCCTGCACTGTAAGAGGCAGGCAGATCTGGAAAGGATAAGTTAGCTACAGTGCTTGCAAATTCAAGTAGTGCTAAAGGTTGTTTTATCAAAGAAGAAATTAAAGTGCTTTCATTGTTTTCTGATGCTCAAACAAATCAACTCTCCTCACCTTAGATATGTAAATTGTAACACTTCAAAATATAAGCTGTCATACATGCAACTGAGCATGCACTTAAAAAACAGGTTTTAAAACAAAGCCTCATTTTTCAGTAGAGACCTTGCAACTGCTGAACCCAGGACAAACTGAAAATCAAAAATGACTCAGATTTGCTACAGAACCTGCCATCAGGTTTATATCTTTATATCTTAAAGTGTGTTACAGCATAGGTAATGTGTGCTTCAGATGAGGCATTGAACATTCTCAGCTACAAAAGTCTAAATGATTTCAAGACTGCTCAAGTTCATAACCAAAGAGCATGAATCTATTTAACCAGGCCTGAAGTAGAAATGAATCCTAGCTCTGCCATGCTTACAGTGCGTCAGCAAGCTGTTCACCATGAAATTCTATGATAGTTCATGGTTCAGACTAACTTTTACTGCTTCCTTGGGTTTTACCAGATATGAAAATTTATAAGGAGAAAAATTCCTTAAGCAAGTCTGACTGTATCTTTACACAAACAGCTCAGACCTAAAGCAAGGAGTTTGCAAATTTGACTTCTGTTAAACTTCCTCAGCATAAGCATTTACTTAGCAGACAGCATGTTAGAAGAAGGCTGGAAGACTAGAATAGGAAAGGCTGATCAGCCTTTCATGTTGTAGCAGCAAGCACTAGAGATCAGTCTAACTGCATGACAAAGCAAAGACATTTATAAGCTTTTTTATTTTCTTTTACACTGCCTAGTTCTTTGGCAAAGTTTACAGCAGCCAAGTAGCAACTGTCAGATATTCCATCTGAAAATATCTCCTGAAAATTATTCCCCAAACCCTGCAATGGCGCCGATATATTTTTGCCAAAGGTAAGACCAAGTTTCAGCCCTTTCATACAACATAAAGCTGAGACTATTTCCGTTGACTGGCAATATTAAGGTACTTGAATAACAGCAAAAAACCTGTAGCTGGTTGTCTGAAAGTGGAAATGTCAATGCCTGAGCTAAGATGAGTAAGAGATAAGTAAGACTGGGACATACACTGAGGTTTTGTTGGCTTTGTTTTTACATTTCTTATGAATAACATGCAAAACCACATTTATCCATAGATAAACTCAAGTGCAATGAACATAGTTGAGATTATACTCACCATAAACCAAATACATCTGTTTAATGTTTCAGCTTTAAATATTTAATTAAGCATAGGAACAGCTTCATAAAGCAGGAAGATTATTCAGCAGTATTCATTTTTTTGTGGTAGTCTCAAGAAACAGAGATTACGGGGCACCCCACACAAGCCACTCACTCACCTTCCTGTGCATGCAAATGACAATGTTGGCAACCCTGAAATGCCAACACCATATATAATTTGAAATATAATCTATACTTTTTTTGTTAAGATCCAGAAGTGGAAACAAAACATGTAACTTATTTCAGCTTCTTGTCCTAATGACTACATCACACAAACTCACCAGGTAGACAAACAAAGGAAGTCATAACGCAATTTGTATTGGAAGGACCATATTGAGTTCATCTAGTCCAATCCCAGCCTCAAAGTAGGGCCAATTTCAAACTTGTCTTAGGTTGCTCAGAGACTTATTCATGCAAGTCTTTAGTGCCTCCAAGGCTGGAGATTTACCAACCATTCCCAGCCTAATGTTTAACTAACCTTCATTAGGAAGATTTATTTCCTTATACATAATCACTACCTCCCTTGCCACAGAGCACCTCACTTAGGCAGGTTATTCAACCCCTGCAACAAAACTTTGTAAAACACCTGGTAAATAAAGTATTGCAACAAGCAAAGAATCTTATTTTAAAGTACAGACAACATAACAAAAACCATTATCCATAAAACAAACTATGTGACCATAATGCCTTTTCAGCTGGAACACTATGTATGACAACAGAATAGGTTATTTCTCAATCTCTTCTCAGTGATGGATTTGAAATATTTGATATTGGAGACAGAGTGAAAAGTTCAATATTCAAGCCAGATGAATTTAATTTTGTCCAAACTCAAGTCCCCTGACTTGCTTTATGCTAAGAACTCTTTGGGGTACTCCCTGACTAAACAACTAAGCAATTCAGCAACTTCCAAATCTTTATTTTGTTGGGAGATTTTTACTGTACCCCTTGAGGCAAATTAAATGTGTTTGTGCTTGAATGTTAAAATAGAAAAAGCAACGCATTCAGTAGAGTCCTACAGTTCAAAGCAGTTCTACAGGGAGTCTGCAGAGATGAGTCACAAGCAGATTCCTTACATACACTTGCACCAGCACCACTGCCATGAGCATCAGCATCAGGCTTGGTGCTGAGTCCATCCCCCAAACCCAGCTCTTCTGCCCAAGGGTGGTCCTTGAATTCCAGGTTGGCTACAAGACAATGCTGCAGCTGTTTCATAACTCATCAGCATGGGAAACTTCACTCAACCATAAGGAGCTGCTTGTCTTCGCATTCCTGATTCCAGACAGCTTAATCCCTTCTGCAGTTGGGCCTTCCTGCCCTCCATGCGAGATTGTTCCTTGGCCACGAATTACCACTGCCGAGTAGTTACAAACTGAATTCACCTGGCAAAGTTTTCCTCTTAATCCAACAATATTCTTATATAATTACCTACGGAGTATGATATAATAAAATACTAGTTTAATGTACTAACAACATCTGGAAACATTAATTGCCAGTTTGCAGGGAAAAAATGGTTTGAGCTACAAGCAAAACACAGTATTCCATCTACAGCACACTCCTAGCAGAGAAACTCTCAAAAATCTTGCTTTTCTCCAAATACATGATTCAAGCCCTCAAGTACTTGTTGTCTGCTCAGCAGTGATAAAGGTTTGAGCTTTTGTTGTCACCTTAAAAAATAATTCTCTCTCACATAAATTTCATTCCATATAAAGCCTTAGATGTTACTGATGCCATATTCTGAAAAGCCCTCTTAATTTCTCTTGACACAATTGCAGCAACTGCAGTACTACACTAAGAGCCAGAAGCAACATCTGTTAAGTTGCAATACTTCCAACTTTTTCAGCACTTTAATGATTTCATTTGGTATGTTTTCTATCAAAGGTTCAGCCTCTGTTACCCCAAACCACAAAAAAGCAGTTGCTGCTTTTAAGCAAAAGCTGCTTAATTAACTACCTTCAACACTGTTAGTTGGAGTAAGAAAGCAAAACCAGGAAAAACTAAGCCTCAAGCAAAGGAATTTAAAGTAAATATGTATTAATCGCATGTGTAAATCCCTGTCTGAAAGAATACCATGGAAATTATGGAAAACTTGAGGAAATTACCAATCAAGCATCATAGAATCATAGAATAGTTAAGGTTGGAAAGGACCTTAAGATCATCTAGTTCCAACCCCCCTGCCATAGGCAGGGACCTATCTAAGACCAGCTACTCAGGTCTGAAACAGAACAAGAACACAGGTCTTACAATATGAGGTTCACGGTCCTATTAATTAGACCAAGAAACCTAAAAGTAAAATCTCGGGGGATGCAAACAAACCTAAAAGTAATGTCATTTATTTGTTCTTTACCTCCAACAGTAGAGGTGAGGTTTCACACACTCATTTAGTTTCTTCCATATAATAGGTTTTAGCCATTAAATTTAACATACTGTATCAGAGACATGCACTCCTTAAACAGTTAAAAATACTAACGACATTAACGTTAAGTGCAGTTTAGTGCATGTAACACTTCTGGCCAAAGGCCCTTTTGAGAATGCGGTTGGAGGATTTATACCATCTAAGAGTAAACTGATGAATACAATTCATATAGTGCTTTAACTCATTCAGTAGCACCATGCTGTAATCCTCAAACCAGTTAAATGCAAAAAATAATTAGAAATATGAACACTTGGACTTGTCAATTCTTCAGTGACTTTCCCCCAGCTCTTGTTGTGAGTCACCTCTCTACAGTGCCTAATAAAATTTGGGTTTCAGCACAGTAAACTTGATGTAGCTTGTTCCTTTTTTTTAACTAAATGTACTTTTGCCCCACAGGGCAGCACATGGCTTCTGAATACAGAGGATGTAAGTCTGGCAAAAGTAGTGAGTGATTTTTAGTTGCCTCTGATCGGTACAATTTCAGTTGGCATGTCACCCCAAACCTACCACCCTGCAACATTCAGCCTCCTGTCTAAAATGAGCTCTTTGTGAGGTGCTATTATGCTGCACATTTCTGCAGTACCCAGTTTACAAATATAACTTAATAAAATCAGAAACAACATACATTCAATCCTTTCACATTTATAGGCCAAGTTCAACACTCAGTCTGTTCCCAGAGTTTATATTCATGGAGAATTATACCAGCAGTTCTTAGAAGTTCAAAGGGCAACAGCCCACTTCAGTTTTAGTATCCACCAGGTTTATGTTCTAAGATGACTTTTAAAAGCATAACATATTACAACAGAGGTCTCTCTTCTTTTGATCTCGAGAAGCCAACAGGACATAACTTCTGCAGCAGAGCAGGGATGCTACATTTCCAGATGTGAAGTTAACTAAAACATCCTGCACTGATGTTCCAACATCATCAGCAAATGCTGTGTGGCATTACTTTGGGCTAGGGAGTATTTACCCCATACAACTCTTAAAAACTACATTTAAGGAGATGGATTTTAAAAGATGGAGAATACTTTTCACTGAAGCTCTTACAGTCTTTGAAGGACTTGTTTAACAGCATCACCTTTTCCAAAGCAGCTGTACACCAAGTGCCAAGGCATTATTAAATACAACTTCAATGATCATCCAGAGTCTTCAAAATCCTGCATTCCACTGAATTCTAAAAAATAAGTTAGAAATAGTAATTGTACCTTCAAGTTCCAGTCTGGGAATCAACTCTCCAAGTAAGAGGAATCATCACCACAGCTTCCTGCAGAAAGAAAGGCGCAGACCAGGCTGAAGGTAAAAGTCTGCTGCCCTCCAGTGACAATGTTCCAGGCATCTCCTGGAGAGCTGCAGAATTTTAAAGCAAATTCAATTGCTGATCCTATGGACTGCATCAGCATTCCTCATTCATTTGCCATTCCTTTCTTCACTATGTTTCTTGAAAACACTGAATCTATGACTATATACTTCCACAAGATTTTCCTTGCAAAAATCATTCACATTAGAGAATGTCCTAAGATTCTAGAGCTGTAATTTTAAATTTATGTTACTACTTCCACAACAGTTCCTAAGTTTCAAAGCTACAGCATTACAAATAGAATCATTTCTGCTGATTTGGACTTTGCAACATGAGTACAAACATTAGGTAGTCCTACATGCTGTTAAGGTGACTGCAAAATAAAGAAACCCCACCAAATTCCAAGAGGAGCCTTCCTGTCAATTCCAAAGCAACATAGCACACAAACTGAGGTCAAACAAAAAGAACAAACTGAAGAACACTATGAGTCTGAAAACCTGCACTTAGGTAGCTTATTACATCAAAACATCCCCTCCCCTTGTGGAAAGGGTCTGTGCATGCACTTGTGTGGGACTGCAAACAAGCAAGCATAGAAAACCCATTTCTACATCAAGTCAGTGTTTTGTTATTTAAGTCTTTTTCTACACTTATGTATTCATTTTAGAGGCTTACATGGCAGCTGCATAGCACTTGCAACATTACAGTAGACTAAATTGAGTTAGAATAGTTGATGGTTTAGCACTATTTGTTGAGTTTCATTGATTCGTAATGCAGATAAGCACCACAAAACCAAATTAATAGAGATTAACATCTCTTTCTTCCTAAAGCAATAAAATCCTACATAGAGTAATCTTTAATCATAGAATCTTTATAACCATTTTTCAAAGTTACCAAAATGAGTGTGAAATAAATGGGTATGCAAGTTTATGTACAGGAGGTCATACTCTTCATAGAAGGTTTTCTTTCACCAGAACTAAAAAGCCCAATTCTATTAGGGAAGTTCTCACTTGCTTTGAGAAAGCAGCTGCTGTAGACCTAGATGGAAGCCAGCTTGTACCTCTTAGTCCAAGTAATTCAGCACTATTCGAGCTAACTGTGGAAAAGCTCATTCCTGCAGATATAGAGAAATCTACAGTTTAAAATCATAGAAGGGCAGGGTACTGACACATGGAAATACCAAGTAAACATTTTCTGGGTTTCCCCTGGTGTTCAGATAAACAGACGGAGAGGCCGAGTGCTTATTTCACATTTGTCAAGATGTGTAGGAAGTCTGTGACAACACTGAAGTGAATGCTGAAGCCGTAAGCCTTCCTTATTAAGTCCTTCTTGAGAAATATGTCAGTATAGTCTACAATGTTTAGCTTTTCCCTAAGCCTAGTAGTACATATGTTGCAAACCCTCATGGTCTGGGATATGTTTGTTTCCTTACACAGCGTATTCAAGCCAGCTGTTGAAATCAAACCTAACACTGCAAATAAGAGGGTTAGAGAGACCCAAATCTGTGCCACCACTTTACATCAATTTATATGTTCAGTTTAGAGACTGAGACGATGCAGTAACATAAGTCTAGTTAAAACAGGTGCTTGGTGATAGATGAGAAGTCTTCTTAGTTTTCCTTCCCAAACGTGCCAAATTTAAAATACATGTAATTATATAGCGGATATGTCTTAGTTCCATTTATTAAATATTCACTATAACAACAAAAATTCTCTGGTAGATATAAGATTCTTCTTCAAAGGCATCTAGAGGAAAAGCACTGTTCCTTCTTTGTTTACTCATTTTGATTCATTTCTATGGTAAAATGTAAAGTTAGATTCACATTCTTAGCAGTATTCAAGAGTTTTAATAGGTGCCTGAAAAACAAATCACACTATGGACTCCATTTCAATTCCACTTGCAAATGCTGAATCATCCCCTGGTATTTTATCATTGTCTTTACTCCATACTGTTTTATCTTATCTAGGACAGGCCCTGGCAATGAAATACTCAGGTATTTATCATCTGATGTGATCAGCTTTTCATTTACCCTGTGAGGCAGGAGGGCAAGCCCCGAAGAGGGCTCTCGCTTCTGGTGCCAAGCGCCTGGTGTGCTGCACACAACTCGCTCCAGGGACAGCAGCGGGTGGGGTGTTTGACTGTGGCAGTATACCTGTCAAAGCATAACGCAGGTGTCTTCAGGAGAGCTCAGGGAGGACGGAAATCTGCCATGGAGCAGAGGGGCAAAAGCTCGCTTCATCTTAATTTTCAGTATGAACACAGATGGTGAAAGAGGGGCCTCAGATCCTTCTGGCTTTTGGGGTTTTATGCAGGAGGCGTCAGAAAAGTCACAGCAAGGATAACTGGATTGTGGCAGCTAAGCGTTCATAGAGATGCCACTTTTTGATCCTTTGATGTCGGCTTCCTACCATTGTGAAGCAGAACTCAGCAAGCGTTGGATTGCTCACCCACTTCAGGTTGGACAGAGCCTTGGGTGACACAGTCTAGTGTGGGGTGTCCCCACCCATGGCAGGGGTGTTGGAACTAGATGGTCTTAAGGTCCTTTCCAACCCTAATTATTCTGATTCTATGATCTCTTTTACTTAGCAAAGCAAAGGA
The DNA here is from genome assembly GCA_025448015.1 of Bolborhynchus lineola. Classification (NCBI taxonomy): domain Eukaryota; kingdom Metazoa; phylum Chordata; class Aves; order Psittaciformes; family Psittacidae; genus Bolborhynchus; species Bolborhynchus lineola. The sequence goes on along the minus strand of JAOEHX010047327.1, from coordinate 15,163 downwards.
GACAGTGCCTCAGAAAGTAAGCAGTAACTGTGGAATCTTGTATAACTGGCAGTAAAAATTATTCGTACTTTATTTTGCTAAGATTATAAAAAATCTTAAAAACTAAATCATAAATAATTTACATAAAAAAAACTAAACTAACTAACTTGCTGTAAACTTTGCAGTTTGTGTTAATGAACTCTGCACCGTGGAAGCTGATGATAAAGACACCTTTCTTGTAAAGAGCCTCCCACTGAAACAAAGCTCGCCTTGTCTACACTCTAAAAAGGTGCTATGGTAGCTTTGAATAACACATTATTCTTAACCTTTCTTTTTTATTTCATTAAATAAGCCCTTACTGAAAGTTAGGAAAAGTTGGAACTCATTAAACTCTGCAATACTCTGAATAGGCGCGCAGGTAAATTACAATGAAGTATGCTTCTGCCAGCTTACTGACTAAATCAGTCAGCGCTGGACTATTTCTGCTTTCTCTGTGTATGCCTTTATGTTGTGCCTAGCCACAAGTTAAAGATAGGTGGAGTCTCTTTGTATTCAAATGGAATCTTTAAAACTGAAATTAAAGCCAAATTTATTTGGAAACATACTTAAGAGCTGTATCATGATATACAGCACACTAGAACCTATCCTTAGAACGTACACTACTGCGCATGCAGTACTATATGAATGCAAACCAGTTACTCTCCCATTATGTCACTTGGACATTAAAAAGAATAATCTTCCTGGAGCTGAACTGCGAGGAGGAAATACATACAATTCTGAGATGGCAAACTGTAATTTACTTGCAAACTCCAAAATACATTATACCAGAGTAGGCTTCCACTGGCAAATCCACGGTGTAATTTCTTGTGGATTTTCTGTTGGTTTGCTTTTTCCCTGTCCCTCTATGTCCATGTCCATCAAAAGAAGATATTTTTACTATTGAAAAGCTCTCTAGGCTGACATCAAACTGCACAATGCAGTTTATGGTGTTTATGGTATAGAACTGAAGCTCATGGAGTTTATGAAACTCAGAAGATATCTTCTGATCTATTTTTTGTCAACTGCATTGCTGCAGCAGGTAAGATGTTATAAACATGCAGAAGTATTCTGCAGTTTTAAGAGCAGCAGCCACAACCTCAGAATTAATTCACCTCATATTGCACTAATTGGCTAATGTTGGCCATGTAACTTTGGTATGTAAGCTGGGTGCCCACCCTAAGGCCTGATTGTCTCTCTGGATTTAATGGCAGACAGTCACAGGCTGAAATCCAAAGCTGTGATTTTACTTGCTAAGCCAGTTTATGGTACAAACACTACCCTGCAGTCTGACCCAAATTCTATACATGGACATACACACACAAACACATATGCAGCTCTTGGACTAATTTTTTTTCCTTTTATAAAAGGCCATGTCAAGGTCTGAATGACAGTTTTCTGTGTTGGTCCAAGAAGTGTTTAAACTGCATGTGTTTTTCATGCCTGCTTGCACTATTGGTATGGTATGGGTGGCATAGATAGCAATGTTGTTTCATCACTTTTTTCTCACTGACTATTTTGATCCAAGGGTCTTCTGCTTAAACAAAACAAAAAGAGTATCACTTCTACACACAGCTCTTTATTCTACCAAAAGACCCTGCACAGTGCAGTCAATAGGATATAGAGACTAATTTTGGTTTTATGGCTTCTTATCTAAAGAAAATAAAGCATAAAAACACACAAGAAGAACTAGTAACAGCTACCATTTGCAGCTAGCAATAAATAGCATTTTCCTTGTACTGGCCAACTGCTCGTCAGAACCACATGCACATTGACAAGCCCATATACTAAAGAGCAAGTAAGACCCTCTCTGAGGGAGATCACTCCTCAGTCATGTGAGCTGTTACAATTTCCTTGTTATTTCTGAAATTCAGTTTCAATGAAAAGCATTCCTGGTCTCCCAATACTCATCAGTTTTATCTGGAGTTAGCTTTGTAGACACTGCAGTGTATATGCAACTATTTTTGGTAGGTACATAATTGTGCACAAGAGCTTCAGCTTTGCAAGCTACTCACATATAACAGCATTTATTTCTGCCTACTATATTGTTGCAGGCAAGCAAATTTAAGGCACTGAAAGCCAGGAATAGGTGTTGGATGTGCTTCAGGGAGCACACATCACTGGCATTCCCCTAGCACTGCAGAAGACTCAAGTTATCATCACAGAAACTAAGATGAGAGCTGAGTCAACTGGTATCATTAGTTTATAAGATCAATTATATGCACTGCTTGTCAACTGCTGCAATGGCTGCTGATAAAGGGAGTCACCTCTGCTATTTAAACAGGGATCCATATGTTACATCTCTTGGGTTCTACAGCTGATTCTGACCTCAACACATCTTGAAGCAACTCCAGGCCCCCCTCCCTGTGCATTTACAATAGTGGCAACTTTAGTTGTTCCACCTGCTTACTGAAAACTATTTTGAGAGAAGAGAGCAGTTTTCTCCAGGGGAAGTCTCTGGAAGCTTCAAGGAGCATGTGATCTGTACCTCACAATAAGACAGTGCTATACAAAACAAATTTCAGGGGAAATTATAATGTAAATAAAAGCAAAATTGGGAAAAAGATACTATTAGACTGGTGGGTTGATGTGCTGGTTGGGGACAAGTTTTTTGTCCTAATGAGTTCTCAAAGCTGGAAGTAGGACTGCTTGTTCCACATATTTAACTTGATCTTGGCTTAATGATTATCTAGTGGAAAATCTGTACATGACACCAAATTCTGCTATGAAACTTGACCATTTCTTTCACAGGTAGCCAAAAGAGATCAAACACACAACAGTTAGTACAAATATACTTTTCAACACTTCTTGAAAACTAATTAATGGCATTTGCCTGTAGGCCACAGGTACTATCTAAAATTTGGTTCATGATGAAGTCTGGAAGAAAGTGTTCCAAACAAACCTGTGTACATAGTGAAATGCATGACTGAATTCAAACCGCTGTTAACGTCTTGAGTTACTTTATCAGATAAGTGAAACAATATAATTAGCAATAAATATTATAATAGAGTGTGGCTGTTACCCAACAAGAGTCTTGATATTACCTTGGTTCTCACAGATTTCATGTGAACTAGGTTTGGTGCTCTGAAGAGCTGTCATATCTTGCACCTCTCTTAGCTTGTGGACAAAATAAGTTCTGTCAGCCTTGCTCAGCACAGTACCTACTGTGACTGGGGCTTTGGAGAAAACAGTAACAGTGGTAAAATGCTCTGATAAAAATAATTGTATTACAAGAAACACTGAATGTTTCACACCACTTTCAAATGTGATACTACTTTCATTATCTTGACCCTATAGCCTGCAGTGTAGTACCCTAGACACGTAATACACCTCAAACTGATCAGAATGAAATAAACATCAACTTCAGAAAAGTGTGGTCTAGACCCTTAGAGTTTAGTAGAAATAAAGGAAATGTTACAGGTCAATCAGATTTTAATCAGGACAGTATCAATACAGACTAATTACAGGTATTAGCTGTCATTTTTGTGAGCAAAACTTTCACTGCTTCTCACAGGAAAGAAATGTAATTTATTATCTGTCAGAAAACAAGCTGCCAGTCAAATCAGCAATTGAAATGCATTTTTTCCTTTGTGAATATTTGCATATTACCACATTACATTGTCCTCTTTATCCCACCACTGCTCATCTCAATGTCAATGGTTTCTTTCTTATTGCTCAGAATGTTTCATTTCTAAATGGCATGTGAATTAAAATACAGTACCTCTCCAGAGTGAAACCAGATCTGTAGTTAAGAGCATCCTCTAACAGATGGAGAGGAGCTTTATTGGTGCAGTACTGTCTCTTCCCAAGGTAGCCCACAGGAAACATCACTTTTTAACATAGCCATTTTGAGAGTGAACCCTGCTGATTAACACAGAGCAGATATAATTATGTGCACTAGTAACACTCCATAGTAGCGATAGCGACTTGACTTAATGGTGCTTAGAGAGTCAGATGAGTGTGCTGTGGATGCCTTGGGTACCAAGAAAAGAATAATCAGCATTTAACTGGTCTCAGAAAAATTCGATTTTAACTAGGACTTTTCTGTTTTAAGGAAGATGATGGAATACAGACAGATTTTATGACATTAATTAACATTTATTTTTACACTCCTCTCATGCTTTGTAATATACATATATTTAAACTCTACAATTCAGATTTTAAGAATAACTGGGAAATCTGACTTCATAACTTGCAGTAAGAAGAAATTACAGAACTAAGACTAAAAAGGGTTTTCAGAATTAACGATATGTACTCAAATAGAAGTCCACGAATATATATCACCTTGATAAAAGCAGGAATTCTCTGCCTTTAAAAGTATAACTTTACAGATGAAGAATTTCAATTTATGACAAAAAGGTTGCATTTTTAGGATTCTTGCTGTAAAGTCATATTTGAAGAAAGATTCAGCAGTTCTTAAAAACAGAGGCAAGAATATTATCATAATGTACGAGTCCTACAGAAAACATCTGAATCCTATAGTCACATGTACTTTGCAGGAAGAAACCTCAGTGTCTCAATGAACCTAAGGGAATATGTAATTAAAGCCCCATATTTTTAACTGCATTAATTAAATGTAATCTGAATAACTGAAGGATAAAAATGGAAGTGCATGAAAGGGTTCTGTTGTATTTCTATAAAAAGGCAGAGGATGTTAAACACTGTTCTTGTATGCCATGCAGCGCATCTGTATTCTCAGGCACTGTTTATTTGCAAGAAAAGTTGTACAAGACATGACAGCTTGTGCTGCAAATGCGAAGGTAAGGAACATAGCCAGTAGTATCACTCTTACAGAGAACATTCCTAATGTATTTACATCCTTTGGAAATGAAATACATTTGTTTAAAACTGAGAAGATAATTTACATGGAAACATTTAATTTCAAAATCCCAGTATGAATGAAAATTTCCACATTAGAGTGGGACGTTCGTACAGTATTTGCCGGATGAATGCTTTCAGTGCGTACAGTTTGAGCACTGGAGACCAGCTGACAGAAAAGCTCCTAGGGGTATTCAGTTTTGACATTGTTTGACCTAGCTAGTTCAGTTTTATAAACACCTGTTACAAATGTTTAAAAGCTTGGAAGTTGGCAGTAAGCCGTGTGAAATCAAGCACAGTAAGAATACAGTATGTGTGACCTTTTCTGAACTTGCAGCTGGAGTTAATGTCATTACCATCTCAGTAAAGGGGATAGTGACAGTTTCTGTCATACATACTCGGATGACAGATAGGAAAGGAAACCTAATATTGTATATTAGGTCCAGCAACCTCTTGACTGTGCAATAATCAAGCGTGCTAGATAGGGTTATTTCTTATTTATTCAGTTACTTCTGCTCACACCATGAAACACTGCAGAACTGAATGACTGCTGGTAAGTGTACCTGAAGGGTGGGTAACCATCCTCTGCAAGATACTTTATTTGAACTCACATTGGACACAGTACCTCAAGCCCTTGTAGTGCTGACATACTGTTAGATGTTAGACTGGGTTCCAACTTGTTGCCTATAGAGACACTGCACTTATGAGGTTTGTTTTAATTTCACCAAGTTACATACTTTCTGCTTTATAGCTTCTTGCTTATGTGAAGATATAGCAGACTAAGTTTTCACAAATGGTGCAGACATTTTTAAAACAGAAGTATATACTGAGGAAGCTTTTCATGCAAATTTACCTGACAATAAACTGTTGAATAGATGTTTCTTGAATACTTTATGACTAGAAGAGAAATATTAAGTCAAAGTAGAATTTGTTATTTACAGCATTCACTGATTTCAGAACTGATCTATGTTATTAACATGCTATCTGCATTTACACCAAGAATAGGCTGGTGATGGGATTTATGATAAATCTTGAGAAGCAAGTAGTGGGTAGTAGACTTCAGCACTTGAAACAATTTGACACAGGAAATGTGTCAGTTCAATTACTTGAGAGAAAGATAATTTGAATTTAAAAATGTTGCTCAATTAAGAATCTAACTCTTCTCTCATTTGTTATAAGATGTACAGAAGGGTTTTTAAAGCACTGACTAGTGTATTGATTAATTTCCTGAATTCATGTCTCAAACCTAACAAATTGCCTTAGCCTGAGGCATCCAAAACAACCAGAAAATTTTCTCAAACAGTTTATTACACACATTCTATCAAGAAGATTCCAGGTTCCTTTTATTTGTACTCACGTTTTTCACTTAGGTGCCCAGAATAAAGATAATGTAAATTGGGCTTCAGTAAGTTGGAAAGACCAAAGTTGGAAAACACAATGTAACAGAATGTTAACTGAGCACTTAGGATGTAAAACAAGAGGTACATAAAGAACAAGGTACAATATTGTGATCTGAAGAAGGAATAACTGGAAACTCACTGAAGGCAAAGAGCGTCCAGCCATTCTATCTCTTAGGAAGTGAAGGGCACAGCATATCTTATTTCACAGTATTTCCCCCTCAGAGCATGACAGTGCATCAGAGAAATCTCTATGGCAAAACACTACCATACATTTTATCTAAAGGAGTACGAAATGAAAACATTTCATGTCACGTAAAAGAAACCTTTCTGTGGAGTGCATAAAAATACTCAGATGCAGATATACATTTGTATTAAAAATCTGACAGGTGCTACTGTGCTTTGTTACACTGCATTTTCAAATACAAACTCATTACAAAATGAAACAGGCTTTCAAAATTGTTCCATGAACAGAAGTAACACTGATGTAAGTTACTAGCTTGAGAACCCAATAGAGTTTAAGACACTAATGCTGAACAGGTCATGGGAGCACTAAATATTTTAATACCATCCTGGTTGGTATGATGTGATCCTGACTAAGTGGAAAGCAAACTTCAGTCTAAGCGGTAAATCTTCAGTCTGTAAGAATACTACCAGAGAATTAAGAAGGATTTTGTAATTATTATTACTTTCAGCATATTCTGTGTTGGTATATACACTCTGTGATCAGAAGTCAAGAGTTCTGTTAACTATGATGCTATTTTTTTTGTGATGCTCCCAAAATAGAAATTTCCCCATACACTTTCTACTAAAAACACATGTTGATGTCATAAGCTTTAAGAAAGAAAGTTATGGGCACAATTATTTCTGGAAAAAGAAATGGAGACACAACCTTGGAAGGTGTTCTCAACAAAAAGTTTTAGATCCTCACTGCACTTGCAGATTTGCACTTTCAAAAGCTAATTTTCCAGTTAAAAAACAGTAGTGAGGTCAACAAAAAAGAAAGGTATTCGTAGATGAATGTACTGTTTTACCAAGATTAAAAAAAATAAGAAAAGACAATCTGGAGAGCCAAAACTAACTCTGGAAGTGACCAAACAGTAGCCAACCCAGGATGAAAAGCATAACATGCATATTTAAAATTGCATAGATATTGTATGCCATTGGGAGGATTCAGACTGACCCGCATTCACAAATTCATAAGTTCTCTTTAAATTTGGTTCTGAAACTGGCAGGCAAAGAAACACAAACAAACAAACAAAAACAAAAACAAAAACCAAACAAACAAAAAACCCAGCCTAAAGATGGAAATAAAAGCATTTCTTGATAGATTTAACAAAGTTGGCTGAATCAAGTTCAGAAGTCTCAGTTTCTGTGATCTGATGCCTTTTCTGAGAGATGGCAACTTGATGACCAGCATACAGTCTTCCTTCCTAACCCAAGGTACTGTTGTTGCTAAACAGTATCACTATGCATGGAAGCATAAGCAAAGCTCTTTCTTTCTCACAGAAATAGCTATAGATTTATGTGTTCAGAATCCAATTATAAAACTGCATATGGCTACTGTGACTAAATTGGTATAATAAAGAGTCTAGTTTACTCTGCCACCATCTCCACACTACCAAGCTGGCTTTTATCAGGGTCCTTGAATTACAAAGAATTCGCAAATCATTCTGGTGGTAGTTGTATGTCCTTAGAACACAAGTGCATCCTTAGGAAAGCTAGCCTTGTGCCAGCCTGTAATTCTTGCTTATGTCCCACTGATGGAAGTGCATACAAGTGTGGCTGCCAAAGGCAAAAAAAAAAAAAGGCAATAGGAAAAAAAAGGGAAAGGAGCTGAAAGGGATATAAGTTTCTACATGAAGATTAATAAGCGTTCATTTTGGATTTACAAGCATGGATTCAGGCCTACTTTAAATTATCTTCAAAGCACTTCATCCTCCTTTACTCTGAATGGAGTTTCAAGTTTCTCTGTCTAATAGCAAGTAGGATATGCTATCACCCAAAAAAAAGGCCATTAATGTGTTTTCACTACCGCTGGTTAGCAACGCAACCAAAATTCAAAGTTCAGATTCAGTAGTGCTCTACTTCAAAGTGAAAGCTACAGCCTGAACAACAAATTCGAGTCAATAACTGCTGCAGTTTTAATGTTCTGTTCCTAGCCACGTACTTCTGTGTTCAGAAATACTTCTGAGTGTTTTGTTAAAGATACAACACAAGCATGCTTTCTTCTACAATTAACTTTTGGGTACTTTCTGGATGGCAACTACTCATAAGCTGTTGGCAGGTTCTTTTTGCCATCTATGCAGCTGGACAGGGTTTGTTAGAACATAAATAGTAGCTATTAAAACCATACTTAAAATTTTGTATGTACGTGTATGCATACGCATACATGTGCGCACTCACGCTTTGTGTGGAGAAGCAAAAAACTTGGCTTAACTGCCACTCGATTTCACAAGGCAAAGAAAAAGCTTCAGTCAATAATAGTTGAAAAGCTAGACGGTTTCTTTACTGCAACATAATGCAAAATTGTGGGTCTTGTATCTTTGTGAAGCTTACTTCACCACATAGCTTACAAACAAAACTGCTTTCTTGAGCCATTCCTCCCAAAGCTTCTTCAAACAGCAGCGACCCTGATGGGTGCCTGTTCTCCACATCAAACACACCACTGCTCCGAGCCACCAGACAGAGGCCAAGGACACCAGCACCTAGCCGAGGACACAACTCCAACCTACCCCAGCTCCAAGCCCGCTCCAGCTCCGCAGTTCACCCCACGCAACCCACACACTTGATCTGCCACCCAAAGTACTCACAGCATGCTGCCCTCAAGACGCTTTCAGGTGCCTGCACATACCTCTCAACAGCACAACGGGTACGTGACACTTCATCACAGCGGCACGGGACGACCTTCCCGCCTCTGGCACGCACTTTGAACTGACCCATGCACAAAGCCCACGATGCAGCCCACGGAGGGCTTGGGGAGCCGCTCTGCCTCAGCTCTGCCTCACAAGCCCGGGCAGTACCACAGTGCATTTCCAAGGCTGCCCACACGAACAAGGCCACCGCCTGCGGTGTTCTAGAGCCATCCCCAGGGGATGCACGGGAACAGCAGCAGCCCTTCTTCACCCAGGTTCATAAGGCAGTTTGTAATTCAGTCTGCAGTTACACCCTGGTTGCTTTTCCTTACTCGCAGAGCTGTTTGGGGTGAGAGGTGCAAATACAGAAATGGAGCAAATATCAGATGTTTTTCTGTCATGTCAGTTTCCACCAAGACACTGACAGTTTTGTGCGATAGAGATTTTAGTGATCTTCTTTCTGTGTTTATTGTGAATGTGCCACAAAGATGTGAATGGTATTTCCCCGGTTATGATATGTTGCCTCAGTCAGTAGCACTGAGAGTGCCTTGCTTCTTGTTCATAATAACACCATGAAAAGTGAGCATACGAGTGCTAAGACTTGAATATAAAGGATATCAAAGGCTTCTAAAGACAAACTAGGGCTACAAATTAAATCTAGTAGAAAAGCAGCAGACTGGTTACACATGAGCTGAGGTCAGTGTCAGCCTAACCAGTACAGAGGATCTGAGGTAAAAGCCACAAGAGGTTTCAAGCGTGCTTTGGGTTGTCTGGTTTTGACTAATGCAATATGACTACCAATAGGTCAATAGAAACTTTATCTACTTTATTAGTAGGAAATTAAAGTGTCTGTCTCGGATCATGCTAAACCCAGGGTTTACAGCAGAAGCTTGATGAAGCTTTCATTTCACTCTGACGGCAAAGCATCGTCATTTTCAAGCAAGATGGATGTGGGATACCTCCCAAGTCTGGCCTGTAATGGTGCCTTACCTTAGGCAAATGGCCTAAACAGTTACCAAAAAGGGCTATTAGCGAAAGCAGACTGAATTGAAGAAATACAGATGGTTGGAGTGTGGAACTGCAGGAACTACCATGTCTTAACAGACCTTACCAGATTCATTTAACAGGCATTCACATGGATGAATTTCTCGTCAGAAGACATGTAAGGATCAAAGTGTCAGAGACCTGACAGCAAGTACAGGTGATTCAGAATCGTGTGAGAAGATAATCCCATAAAATCATGAGGAGAAAGGTGTGTACAAGTCATGTGATGCTACATTAAGAACCTAATCGGGAAAACCCATTCTTCACCCTTGCTCCCACATAGCCTTTTTACCATTGCATCCGAAAAACCCAACAAGAGAAAATTTGCCCATTCCACTCCAAATAAAAAAGGAAATATATGTCAAATCCTATGCAGGATGGCAGCTTCAGCTTAAGATGTGCCTTATACAATTTAAAGTTAAAAAAGCAAGGATGAACAGAGTAGACTATGATTAGAAAGTAATACCAAAACAATTTCTTTTTGTTTAAACTATGTTTTAAGCACTTAATGAAGCAGGGAGGCTGAGCACTAACGCGGAGGATGCTTTAAGTGGATGCCGTAAGGACGTTAAAATATTTATGCCACAAATTTGTAAGATTGTTACATAACTAACAGGATTATAAATAAAATTATTCAGTAAGACCTTTTAGTTAGGTGGAGTATAATGTACTTCCTGTCTTGCTTTTTCAATAAAGCCTATTTCAGTCCCTTTGAATAAGGACAGACTAACCTAACTGTACAGTTTCACACAAATACGTTTTTCTGTACAGTTCTTTATGACTCAGGACATGCAGCTTCTGCTCTTTTCCAGGCTGCAGTCCTTAACAGAAATACTGCTTTATTTTGTTGTTTAAAATGTTACAGGAATTATTGGAAAGGGAGCTACATACTGAATTGGAGACACTTCTTTAGTGCTGATGATGGAAAGTAATACATATATACATATAGAAATCTTTTTACTTAAAGTGAAATAAATTCAGAAGGAAAAGAGAATGGTTTTGAAAGTGCTTTTCAGTACGCTGCAGAATTCCTTTCCCTTGTATTGTTCTAAATCCAAAATTCAAGGCTGGTTTTTGTTAACATTCAGTAATGGGTATGCATTTGTTAGTTTAGGGTATTGAAAGAATCAAGGTTTGGATTTGTCTCATCTATGGTTAATGGAAGGTTTACAGGAATATGAACATAATCTAGATTTGTCATTTCAGTGTCTGTAACTGAATGCAACTTTACGGATGTCATCTGAAAAGTTATTTAAAGTTTCAAGTGCAATAGAAAATGACAGTATCAATAAAATACAGACAGCATGTAATGCTAACTACTATTTTCAGAACATGCAATGCAAAAAATATAATTTCAGCAGTTGCACTGAAAAGTATGTTATTAATAGATTTTTAAGAAAATTTTTTTCTTTCAATTAATAATTATAATACTTCTGTAAGGAATTTTTGTTGGTTTTTTTTTTTTTTTTTTTAAGATATTATTAATAGAAACTTTCCCCTTAAAGAAAGGGAAGTAAATTATAGGGACATGGATGGCATTTGGTTTATTTTATTATTAGGCAGAAGCTCTTTAATATAAGTAATTTTGGATGCTCAATTATCTTCTGAAAGCCAAAGGGCTCTTCTGAAGCACTTTTTTCTATGCACATTAAGGCTTCAGTACAGCGGAGTTAAAGAACCTGGATTTCATAATGTAATTGAAAATGACTCAATTTTATCCCAGTCAAAAGATGGGATAGTATATTTTTCTAAGCTGAACATGCTCAAGACACTTGACAGGTATTGCAGATAAGGATGAATCTAACAGCAAATATTCTACCTTTTGAAGTAATGATTCTATCAAATGGTCATGGAAATGCTTTACAAAGCAGAGGAAGTGAGAACAAACTCTTGCGCATATTTAAGCTCAGTGGCTATAACAAAAATGTTGCCTTAAGTAAAGTTGGCTGATAAAGCTGACAAGAAAAGCCTCTAAGCAATAGTGTAGCTGATGACACTGAAGGGTAATGAAAATAAAAATTAGAAATAAAGATTTTTCTACTCACTCCACTGAAACAGTGCAGGAGTGAGAAAAGCAGTAAAATGGATTCCTCAATGAAAACACTCCTACAAAGGATATTCTGAGGTTATGATTCTATGTGTTTGTTAGATATAGGTATCAAAACTTCAATACAGTGGAACTATTCTAAAAAATGAAGTACATAAAATTCATAGCATTTCTTTTCATGCTGTGCTTTATCACTGGCTCCTTTTGTTACTTTCAGTAACTAAAGGAAATGCTGCTGCTTCTGAATTATTATTATGTCTTTCATAGAAACACTGCAGACATACCTTTAAAAATAAAGATAACTAAAGAAGATGTGTTTGAGACTTCTATCTTGTTCTTCCTATATTGTATTATGTTACGTTACATTATGCTATGTTACATTATGTTACATCCAAATATACTCATCCTGTGTAAATTCAAGGCCAGATTAAAAGGTCAGAAATAACTGCATTTTTTCTTTGAAGCAGAACTAAGTGTGGATCCTGTCATCCAAATAACCATAAAGCTGTCAATGGAAACTCTGCTTACTGTACTTGCTGATAGGATTGTTTATGGTTAATCACATGGTCCATTTAGTTCATTACTATGCCTTGTGCTTGCTTCATCAAAAGAGCTTGAGATCAGGTAAGAGAGTATGTCCAAACTCAGCAGAGGTAAACTTCTCCCTAGTACCTGCAGACACTTTAAGATTCAAAGCACAATGACTTCTATCTTTTTCCTATCTATGTGTTATGCTTTCTGGGCTGTATTTGATCACATATTATTTGTGATGTCTTAACATGTTTTACTGAAATGCTTCTACATCTTGTACTTCTTGCCTGCCAATAGGAAACAAAAAAATAAGCTGTAAAATTGTTATAGATAACAAAATTGAGAGTAAATACTTCAGGGTACAACAGTGAAGCAATGAAATGTTTTTTTGGTAGCAATTAAACCTTGTGGAAAGTTTTTACACATGGAATTCTATTTTTAATGCTATCCACATATAGAAGATCTGTAGCAAACTGGAACATCTAATACCTAAGGCAAATCAAGATGAAATAAAGACATAGAAGTGAACAGAATACTCTTACTTTCCAGGTAGAATTTTGTGTAAACTGCAATTAGGCATTAGCTGAACACCTGATAAACTGCAAATTCAAAATTGCAGGGTTTTGTTCCAAGGACATGCTTAGCTCATGTAATTCTTTTTACAAAATAAGTAAAAGGTGCCATTTCCAGAACTGTGGAGGAAATATTCCAATTATATGTTTGCCCAGATTTCATCTTCTCTTAGAGCACCTTCAACAGTTGCTTGATTTAAAAAAACAAAACCATCTAACATCAAGATAACCAATAATATTTCTCTCTTTACAGTTTCTATTCCTCCTTCCCATAGTGGTTGCAATGTGAAATCAAGCTGCCTGGGATTTTGGTAGTCTTTTGCTTTTGTACCAAACCATCCATTTGCCCAGACACCTTCAGAATTCAAGTAGATGAAATCTATCTGTGAGCTCATTCTTTTATTCCTATGTGGGTGATTACACACCAAAAAAAAACCCCACCACCTTCCTGCACAAGTAAATCAATTATTTTTTTAAACACAATTTTTCATGCAACTAGCATATGCATCGTATGTGTATGCATGTGTAATGAAGTCTCATACAGTTGTCTGTAAAAGCTATTTAAAATCTATTTAATTATTATTTCTGTCTCTGTTTTTGAGGTTCTTCAGCATTAACCAGTTTCAGAATGAATGGTGCCATATAGGTTGTGTTCTGTTTCTACTGATTACTGCTCAGTGATCTTTACCTCCTACGTACAGACTAAAACAGAACTTCAGAAAAGGCAGCAGCACTCCCTGTTGCTTGTTCTCACTAACACTGGCACTTCACCTACAAGGATTATAGTGAAAATAGAGTTTCTGATGCTTTACAACATATGAAAAGTGTTCCAATCCCCTTTTCAATGTCATTTGACTGCAAGTGAAAATGACAGGCCGAGGGAGTGCCAATTATGAAAATCTAACCTGATTTTGACAAATGTGCACAGAATTCCCCTACTCTTGGAAGAATCAAAAAAGGGGGGCTGTATCTGTGTAAGGAAGATGCTTAATAATATGCAGTTTTACAGATCAGCCTTCAGGAACATCCTGTTGTATTGTGTCTGCAGTGCTCTTAGTATAAAATGCAGTCCGTGCTTTTTACACTCCAAGTGTTCCTTTCAGTTTATCATCGGTTGCTCAATGTTATCTTTGCATTTGTGAGAATGACGGTTGAAGACAGATGACACAACATGACAAGGTACTGAAAGACTGGTTGGGGGTTCATGCGTTTTGTTTTGTGGGGGTTTTTAACAATCAATATTCCTGTCTATTTGAGTTTTCATACTGAACTTGGTTTTGCCTTGAGGTGACTGAGTAGTATTCTAACAGGGTTTTCAGAGGCTGTATTTTAGGAGGCAGAGGTGCTACTAGAAGCAGGTCCCTAAAGAAGGAACCCATGCAGTGCATTTATTAAAGATAAATGGTATTTAAGTTAGTTATTAGTCAATACAGCTCATGAATTCTTCTTTACTTCTCTTTGTAACCAGGATCCTCAGTCTGCTGTATGTTACTTTGTATTTGGTTGAAGATTTTCCCAATAAAATCTCCCTGTGAGGGTGTGTGCTGTGCAGAGAAGTTTCTCTTAGAGGTATGAGTAGGAGGTTGCACAGCTCTTCTGTATAAGAGTAAACACGGGTAACAGCACGGCCATGAAGAGACTGGTATTTTGGACCAGTTTTCTATTTTAGCTTGAGATTCATGGTAGCACGCGATGTGCTCTATTCTGCACAGCTTTCACTTTTAAGATTTTAAATCTCACAGAATTCATAAACCCATTTGTATTTTTGTACTCCTTGCTTGTCTTGTAATACACTTTGAACTAAAATGCATTCTAAACCAAATTACTTTTAGCAATAGTAACTGTATGCAGCCTGACCAAGTTAGCCAAATCCCTTTCATATTT
>JAOEHX010047326.1:0-12055 GCA_025448015.1 Bolborhynchus lineola | reverse complement strand
CAAGGCTCTGTCCAGCCTGGCCTTGAACACTGCCAGGGATGGAGCATTCACAACTTCCTTGGGCAACCCATTCCAGTACCTTTACAGTAAAGAATTTCTTCCTTATATCCAATCTAAACTTCCCCTCTTTAAGTTTGAACC
Source organism: Bolborhynchus lineola (assembly GCA_025448015.1). Taxonomy (NCBI): domain Eukaryota; kingdom Metazoa; phylum Chordata; class Aves; order Psittaciformes; family Psittacidae; genus Bolborhynchus; species Bolborhynchus lineola. The sequence continues at coordinate 11,914 of JAOEHX010047326.1, read as the reverse complement.
TGTTACCCCTTGTCCTATCACTGCAGTCTGTAATGAAGAGTCCCTCCCCAGCATCCTTAAAGGCCCCCTCCAGCTACTGGAATGCTGCTACAAGGTCTCCACGCAGCCTTCTCTTCTCCAGGCTGAACAGCCTCAACTTTCTCATCCTATCTTCGTACGGGAGGTACTCCAGCCCCTTGATCATCTAACTTAGCAAGCCTGAGGCAGTTGCGATGCTCACAAATTTCTTCAGGAAGATGAAAGATGTTTTCTTTAATTAGTGCTCATGCCCAGAGTTCTGGGTTTGTGCTTAAGAAATAACAACCTGGAATTTTTCTGCTAGTCTCTTAGCTGTATACTATGCAAATTGATGTTACCCAGCAAATACAGGCCCGTGCCCAATCTTGTTTAATAGTTTGAAGACAAAAACAAAACGATGAATGGAATGAGTCCAGTTGGAGAAAATCATAAGCATGGCTTTGCTGGGATCCTATGTATTCTCTGAAATTCTGATTCCTGGTGCCTATTACTGACATCTGGACTTTCCTTTTAGGATATGGCTGCCATGCCACATCTTTAGTAGGTAACCTTGCTTTATTTTGTCAGGGCATTTTTTAAAAGGACAAGTGGGAACTTCCCCATGAAATTGAAGTAGACGTGAGTCATCAGATCCTGATTGTGTGATTGAGAGAGAAGCATTTAGATACCTCAGATTATTTCTCCCTTGCACTGTGTTTTATCATGAACAATCTTTATTTTGTCCACAGTCAGTGTGGCTCCTCAAGAAGACTGGAAGATCTTTGCCATGATGTTAACTGTGGACAGCAAAGTGCTTGGGGGATTTTTGAGCTCTCTTTTTCTAATGGGATTGGAAGCAATTGGAGAGTGGTTCGCTGAAAGTTTTCTCTGCTAGCACAGAATCAAAACAAGGGCCTCATGGTTCCAGTATATTATTTCTTCCTTGTTGAGAACATGCCTGTCAGTAATATGCCAAGCAAGAATGTCATAATTGTTAATATTTATTCTCTTCCTTGTTGTGCTGGGGGAGGAGTTGACTTTTGAAGCACCTTAGAAGTGGTGCTCTGGTTGCCGCTGCACTGCAAGTCAGTGTTCATAGGGGAGTAAAGACAGCAAGGATTCGATGAGAGGGAGAGAAAAAAAAAAGACTTGGATTCAAAGCAGGCTCAAAAACAGCTTTCCATTTTGTATCTTACAGATGCCCATCATGATTATATTTAGGAGAAACCAAGGTAGGGATGATTTGTCTAGGTGAGGAATATTATTAAACAAGTCAGTGAGTTAACATATATTCCCTTTCCTGCTTTACATCTATGCAGGTTTTACATGAGCTTTTTAAACATCACATGTTTTTCTGTTTGAGCCACACTGGGAGGTCTGGCCGAAGTTTAGGTCTACATCTGCTGCTGTCTTCAATTCCTTTCTGCTCTTGGTAGAAGACCTGCGTGAGGACTTTCAGAGTATTGAATACCACAGTATTTAAAGTTGCAGTTGTATCCATGATTTGCAGAGGACAGTCAGTCCTGGTATGTAGGGCAATTAACTGGGGAGTTGAGGTGTGTAGAAGATTATTAACGCATAACCTACTTTACAAAATTAAGCACAATGTGAGTACTAAGTTTATTCATCAAAAATTCTTTATTGTAATAATATTTTGTAAGAAACTGATGCAAAATAGCCATACTTAGTTTCGAAACCAGGTGTGGTGCTCTAGAGTGCACCCTTCTGTGATTTAAGATGGCACCCAAAACCTTTCACCACTGAAGATATGTGCAGAAATTTTGACATTACAGTAGATGGGGTACCACTTCAGGCAGCAAAATAACTAATGAACTATTCATGTCACTTCTTCTTTAATGTGTTTTTGTTTGTATCTATTGTAACATATGTTCTGAACACAAAGTAATTACCTAACTGGCAGTTTCTCCAAATTGGTCTTTGGAAAATTCTCCAAGTTAGAAACCAGCAAAAATGAAAAATATATTTTAGCTTTCATGTTGACTAAAATATGCTTGATTAGCAAATAGAAGCAGTACTTGCTAGGGGAAAACATCTGAATCTTTAAAATTTATTGATTTCTGCTTGCATAAGTGCTTGTTTTATAAAGCTTGCAGTTTTATTTTAGTAACAAAGCAATCTTCTTGTGAGTAAATACCTCTCAGCTTCCAGAAAGGCTTTAAACTAAACTCAGAAAATGATGGGAGACCTGTCGCCTTGTCACACCTGGCACTGGTGTATACCCACAGTAATTCAGTGTATATGTACCCAATGCAGCAGTAGCTTGGGCTCTTAACCAGCTCATCCTATTAATTATAATTTTCCTGTGTGATGTGGTTTACTTCATGAAAAAGCATCCTAAGACTTGTACCCAAAAGATATGGTGTTGCACATGGAGTATTACCTTGGTGGTGAAACCTAATTGGAATAGGCAGCAAATTGCAGAGGCTAATTCTGGGTCCTCATCCATATGGGCTCACTGCAAAGTGGTAACTCGCTCAGTTCAAGTAATTACTCTGAGTAATTACACTAGCATATGCAGTTCTGGCAATGGAGAAATGAAGTAAAATAACTAAAATGCGACAGCTTAGAGATCTAGTTTCAAATATAATGGTGCAACCATCCCCTCTCTCCCCAGTTAACGGCTGTGTCAACAGTAGTTCTTAATTTTGTTTCTGTGAAGGATGTTGCCATGCAGCTTGTGCTGTGATTTTTAAGAATCTGTACTATCAAGTTGTAAAAGATGAACTAGTAATTGTAGTTGCTTAATGTGGCATTTAGATATAGAGTGATCTGAGTGACTGCACAGTTTGCGCAGTCCCCCACTCCCCCCCCTTTTTTTTTTGCTGTCAGCAAGAGCGATTACACAGAATTAGTGATTGTTCAAAATGGAACTATCTGCTTCTGCCTATAAATCAGAGCTGCAAGCTCACAGCATTTGGAAATTGTTCTGTGTGATGCAACTGCTTGTGTCTCATATTGCTCTTTGTGTTTCCATAGGCTTTCTGTCTAGGCACAACTTCTGCCTTCCAGGGTCGTGTAAAGAAAACAGTAAAACAGTCATGTAAAAAGTTAATTGAGGTGGATTTTAATGCGGCCTGAATTTGACAGAGCCGGAAGCTCTAGCAGATATTTTGGAAATCTCATCCTCATTCTGATGCATCATCTCCTGTTTCTGTTTGGTACAGTCACAGAGGCATCAAGTCTGTTACAGGCACATGGTTTTCATCTTTGTATTTCAGCAGTAAGAGTTAAGTATCCATAAAACCAGGTTGTGATTTTTTTTTTTTCTCTAAAGTAGAGGAAAAGCTGTGCAGTTGCATCACTTGGCAGAAAGAGCTGGAGGTCTACCTGTTCCTCTTGGAAAAGTAAGAGCTGTCATTTGCCACCAACTGCTATGTATGAACAGCAGTGGAAGGTAAAGGGGAAAAAGAGCTCAAACACAGTTGTAGTGCTGTGTCAGTGGTTAAGCATTGTCCCTGGGCAGGTTTCAAACATGGGGGGAGGGTCTGAATCTTTCCAGTATCTTAGTGGTATAGTGAACGTAGCTGCCATACTGATGAATCGTGGTTCCCTGTTCTGCCTGTGTCAGCTACAGTGATGGCACAGCCTCATTCAATGTGTAATCTGCTTTCAAGGGTCTCATACAGTTAAAAGCATGAAGGTCCAAATCGATAAGGTTTCACAGCACTAGCTGTCATCTGGAAGGATTACAGGTTGCCTGGGTTCCATGTCATGGCTTCTCTGGATCCCTGTGTGGCAGTCGGTGCTCTGACATGTGTTGTGCTCTGGGGCTGTTGCTCACAGCTCTTCTCCCAGAAGTTCAGCCTGTCCTGCCTCATCAGGTGCTGGCATCTCAGCAGCCTGTTTGTTATAAATGCTTTGAGGCAGGAGAATGGTTGGAAAGAGATTGATTTGCAAGCCAAACTTATTTTTTTCTGGTGTTCCCTGAAAAGGGAAATGCAAAGCCTGTAGGGATCCTTTTCTTAAGAACAGTTTTTCCCAGGAAAACCCCAAATTATGCATGAATCTAACAATTATGCTTCAATTTTTGCGCCACTGCTAACAACTGGCTAAAATTAGCACCCAGTCACCCTGCAGGTCTGTAGTATAGCATTAGCATTGGGGGTCAGTTACTTTATAAGTGTCAGTTGTCATGTCAAATTAGAGTACGTGCCCTAACAACTATGTTGTATCAATGCTAGTAAGGGGCTGCCTCAGAGCAAGCTTTTATAAAGTGCTGCATTAACCTGCTGCCTTGTGAGTGAATTATAGTCTGTGAAAGCAAGTACCTATGTAGCCACATGCTCTTTCTGGTTACCTTAATGCTCCTCTACTGCAGATGGTAGATTGAAAGTCTGGTGGCTTCTCAGAAGGACAGCTCCCTACCACAAGACCAACCAGGGTGGGAGAGGTGTGGCCTGAGATAGATCTGTCAAATTTATCCAACTCCCAGATTTATCTTCCTAAATCTTCCTGTTCATCTCTGCCTACCCATTCCCAGTCCACTGGGACTTGTTGCTTACATCTGCAGTTTTCCACTCTTTCCAATGGCAGGAGGCAGAATCCCTCAGCAGGACTAAAATTATGAACTCCAGCCTGTCCCTGAACCAGATCTATCATCTGCTTCCCTTGTGGATCTTACCCTCCTGAACATGTGACTTGTTTTTCAGTAGTTCCCCAAATTCTGTGAACTTAATTGTTCTGGTCTTTCTTGGGCCTTTCTTGTAGGATTTGTGCCCAAAAGCTATGGTCCCCAAAACTGGGATAATAAATACTAATGGGTTTGTATGTTCGGTCTTTGGGTTGTATCTCTTACAAGAACTGTAAAAATCCCTAGCTACTGAGAAGTAAGCAAAACAACATTCTGAGTCTTGGGGGAGAAAATGAGTTGTGTTTTCCAAGGCAACTATTCCAGTAAGAAGTGGGTTAAGTGAAAAGAATTGGTTGTAGGTTAAAATTGTGCAGTATGCTGTTCCAACAAATTCAAGTGCCCTGAATAGGTACTTTCAGACAGGATACACTGGGACAAACTGTTTGTAAATAGTATGCAAATATGGCTCCTATGTTAATTTGCTACCCTGTCAGCAGCTTTGTAGAGATCCTCAGGAATGATTCTTAATAAATTGCTCATAATTGGTTCCTAAATGTAACGAAATAATCAGCCCTCACTTGCTGAATAATTTAAGTCACAAATTGGGAGTGCAGTGGTAACACAGATTTTGATTCTGTAACCCATACATGTCTGTGGAGTTACATGTTCAACACCAATAAAAGGTAGAAAAGTTGAACTGATGTGTGATTGAATTGACCTCCTTTAAATACATTGATATTAAAAAAGCATTGGCTGAGCAGCTCTATGATCAAGAGCTAAGCATTCAAGAGAAATAAAACAAACTATACTGCAAACCATGCCTACTAGTCTAAAAGTATTGCAATTTTTCACTAGCAGTGGGGGACCTCTTCTTGATGCTGATCATGAGTTTGTAGCTCTTATTTTGTTCTATAGTTTTAATTATTTTCCAAATTGCAGCGCAGTGCTGCTTCTGTAAGTGAGTGTGTGTGTAAGATAAGAGTTGATGAAGTAAGAACAGTAAATCTTCCATGACTTCCTTTCACTACCAAATTGTTCTGAAAAAGAGCAAATAGGAGAACTTGTTACAAAATCTTTCAATGTTTTGTACACAACAGGTTTAAAATTTTAAGGCAAACTCACTTTTAATATTAAAAATTTTGTTCAACTTCTTGCTTTGCCTTTTACTTTCTTAGCTTTTGTCTGTTCTTCCCTTGAATGAAATTGGATATGAATGTATGGCTATTAATGGATGTAATTGGACAAAGTAAATAGCAATTGATTGTGGGAGCAATGGAGTCTGAACCATTGAAATCCCTTAACAGTGCAGCTAGGGGAGGCCTTTCCTTCTCTCTCCTCTGTGAGAAATGGGTATGAAACAAGTACATGAAATTACGCATATACCACATGCCTTTATTTTATAGCATTGCTATTTTCCTAATTGCAAATAAACACAATTGTCTAAATAAGGAAAATGTAAACAACAATAATAAAAATTAAGTTAGGTAAGTGTATAATGAATGTTTAAAGGTTTTGTCTTTCATTATTGTGCTTTAATCCTGTAAAGGAATACCTGAAATTCTCTATGTGGAAAGAGAAAACAATTTTCAGGTTAAAAAAAGTGATTTTAGTGTGGAGTAACTGTGTTTATTCCAGGTTACTTATCTGCAAACCAGTGATCTTTATTGTTAGAATATGCCTAAAATTGATAATCATGTTTCATGTTTCTACATTTCCTGAGACCTGGTGAGCTTCTCAGCGTACCCCTGCTTTTTTTCCCAGTTTCACCTGTCCAATACTTTAGGCACATCAAACACTTAAAATGAAAAAGAGAGAACAGAGCATATTACAGAACCTCAGATCTCCTGAGGGGGTAAGGATCCTTCAGCTTGTGGTGACATTTCTCCCATTGCTTCTGACTCCCAAACTGTGCCTCTAGAGAAAGGGAAGAGGTGGATAGAAACAGAAAGATTCATTTTTTTGTAGCCTGAAGTTAACTGAATAAGGCAGATTTAAAGGAATATTTCTGCTTCTTTTCCCTCTTTAGACTGCAGGGATCCATTTATCATGTTATTTGTGTTAATTGGGAAATTGACTGGTTGTTTGCATCTTACTTTCTGTTAATCAACATATCCAGTACAGTTTGCCAGAAGCTGCGCTTCACTGAACATTGGCTTGGGATCCAAGTGTGAATGCACTGGTATATGCTGTCATTTGTCTTGACAAAAGAAGCCAAGAATTAATGAATTAATTGATGGCACCATTAAATCACTGTGGTACTAGTTTGTAGTTCAGTGTTTCCTTTTACAGCTGCAGGGTTGCATGGGCAAGAGACCTGAATGCATTCTGCCTTGGCTAGGCTGGCTGTCCATATGACAGCAGGAATAAATTAATGTGTTCTCCATATGTAGCAGGTCTTACAGGCTGTTGTCTCTCTGATGAAATGCCTTCTGGACCCCTCAGGATTTAATGAATCCTTTTCTCCCATCTTAAAGTTACCAAAATAAACAGCTTTGTGGGAACCGGCAGAGATTGAAGGAGAGGGGGTCACATCTTACCCTTCCCTATTCTGAGCAAAGAAGTGCAGGGAAGCAAATCCTCTGTATTTCTCTGCAAAGAACTTTCCTCCCCTGCAAACACCTGAAAATCAGTGAGCAGGAGCAGCTGTGTGAAGCTGTGGTGGTGCTGTGATCCTTCCTTCCATGGGAAACATGTGGCCAGGGCTGTCTGCTACTTCTGGGAACTGGACTTCTTTATTTTCTTCTTTGAAGGTGTTATATACTGGTTTGAGGTCTCTGGCAGCAGGAGTGACTTGCAGAAGCGATGGCATTGCTAGGCCTGACTTTCTGGTGCATGTATTTAGTCCCTATCATTTCAAAGGATGCTATGTGTGGTCCTGGAGCCAGGCAGGGTGGAGAGATGCCGAAGATTGTAACACATTACGTTTGATGTTAAAATTAGTAAGTACTCTGTTTTCATCTTGCTTGGTGAGATTTAGAAGTGTCACTTTGACTATTAGTTTTTGCTCTGTTTTCCAGTCTGAGAAGAACATTTCTTCCCCCATTGCTTCTTTATCGCCAGCCTATTTCAGAAGTTGCTCTGATGACAAAGTGAGGCTGAGCTACCTTCCCCACCTCCTTGCTTCTTCTCTCCTCCTAAACAGGCACACAAGCCTAGTTTATAAAATACAGGAAGCATGCGTCTGTACTGAAAAAGTTTTAAGATTGTGTCCATATAAATTGCTTGGTGGTGTTTAACATGCCAGCATACTTGAATGGGCATTTCTGTGGGTATGTTTGAGGTCTGCATGCCTTTTCCTCCTGAAATGTGGACAATTCAGTTCATACATTTTTCTATATTTTATTTTTTTTCCTGGCATTTTTATTTCCTTTTTGAATCCTGCCATTTTAAGGTATCTAAAGTAATGTTTCCTCTCATTGTAGCCTGCTTCAATATCATCCAGGAGTAAAAGTGGAAGAGTGTTCTGCTGAAATGGTTAATTTGGGATTTAAAGTGTATTGGGAATGGTGAACCCTACTGTAGGGTTTTGGAAATTCTTACTTCCTTGTGTTTGCAGAGATTCAGTTAAAAAAAAAAGAAAGAAAAGACATCAACAACACCACAGGTAAATGTAAAAATGAAAAGCAAGCTGTCAAACACACTGCCAGCAGAAAGGAGAAGGTATCTTCCCTTTCTTAAGCATGTAGCCCTCAAATATATGACGCTCTGCCTAACTATTGACTGCTTTAGACTGCCTGATAGATGAGTGCTGTTTCCATAATATCAGCTCTCCTTCCCTCAAAAGGAGCACAAGGCAAGATCATCTGAGGTTGCACACAGTGTGACAGGGATGGGAAATGTATCCCAGACCTGGTCCTGGTCTGGATAGCTGCTGATGGTATTTTCTTCATGTGGTCCTGACATACAGAAAGTGAACAGCCTTGTGCCTGCACCCTGTCCCACCTGTGCTCCTTAAAGACAGGATCAGGGCCAGCAGCAAAAATGCTTGCAAATCTCTGTGTTGCATTTACTAATCTATGTTCTGCAATAGTGTTGCAAAAGCTAAATGCACTTTGGTGTCTCTCTTTTTAAATACCAGGAGGAAGGCTGAGGAGTATGGAGGGGAAAAGGGTGGGTGGAGGAGGGGATCAGTCATGAAAGAAGATAGTTTGCCTTCTGGATCGGCTAAGATTTGGACCTAAATCTTTGACGCTTAATCCCAGACCTTTTGATATGTTTATGAAGCATTATTTATCTGTTGCCCTAGCCATTATTAACTGTTCCCAGGCTTTTTCAGTAAGGGACAAGAATCCTATTGCTTTCTACTGTTGCAAAAGTGGCCATTGAGCGACATAATTTATGCATTCTCCCTGCTACACACCACAGGCACTCAGATCTGAGGCTGTTGTGAGAGCTTTTTCCAGGTGACCTTCCATTAATCCTAGTCACTAAAATGGATTAAATGCCGAAGAGTAATTAACCAGCCTTCAGCCTAGGCAATATTACAGCTTCAGCAGACGGTAGCCAGTCAGCAGCCTTCAGGGAGGTGTTTTAGGCTCAGGTAGATGATGGACCTTCAGGTAGTTCACATCACAGTTAGGTCATCCAAAAATGGCAGTCTTACAGGTGGGATTGAATAGATTATTTAGAAGGTGTAAATACCTCCTAAATGTGTGAACTGCTTGTGCCACTTATTTCCTGGTCATGGCTGTGTTGCTCTTGGCAGTAAGAAAGGCAGTAGAGAGGATGCAGAGGGAGTCTTTAAGAGTAGCTGAAAGTGGTTTTGATTTATCAGCCAACTCTCTTATTAATGGCTCAGCATGACATTACTTATTTGGTTCCAGACCTCACGTTTCAGCTGGCAGTACAATGAACTATGTCCCTTCAATTCAGTTGGCAGCAATCTGGTCCTTGTAGACAGCCGGAAAGTGTGAGTAGAAGCTATTTAGGTTCATATCCTGCACTGAGTGAAGAGCCGTTGTGATTGTTTCACTGTGAAAAACATGGAAAAAGGTAGTTAATGCACCCTTTTGCCTCTTCAGGACCGAGATGGCAGCAGGTTTGGGGATGCTTTGACAGTAGAGAAAAGTCTGTGTGCTGTCCTAGTGCAGAGTCTTGTACCACGTCATATCTCTGTCCACATCTTACTTCACCATCTTGGTTACAGGGCTTCTGTGACTGGAGTATTGCTTCCTGTGGTCATGCTGTCTTGAAGAGACACATCAGTATAAACCAGTGTGATATGATGAGGTCTGCTGGATGCCAGATGTCATCCCGAGTTTGCACTAAATGGCTTTGGTAATGCACTGCCTACATTAACATCCTCTTTCCCCTTTCTGGACTTTAGTAGCCTCCAGTAGTATGGTGCTCTGGATGCTGAATATTGCTGTGTCAAGTAATATGCCTTTCTCATAGTATGTAGAGGGGGGAGGGCTGACTTGGCCTTAGGAGGCAGTGGCATGTACATTAGTTGAATCCTTTGCTAGTTAGTATCACAAAAGGTGGGTAGGGCTTCTAGTTAGTATTTGCAATAACCTGTTGTTGTGGTTTAAGCCACTATAACTCACCCAGTTAGCTCACTCACTCCCCCCTCTTTCTTGCCCCACTCCCAGTGGGATGGGAAGGAGAATCGGAAGAATGCAACTCGCACAGGTTGAGAGGAGCAGTTCAGTAACTAAGGGATAACACAAACCACTGCTGCTACCACCAATAATAATAATGACAAGGGAGATACAAGGAAAGAGAATACAACCGCTCACCTCTCAGTACCAAGCCTATCCCAGCAGCAAACCCCCAAACCTTTTGGGTCACTGCCCTCCATTTTTTACATCCTGGGCATGACGTACTGTGGCATGGAATACTTCTTTGGCTAGTTTGGGTCAGGTGCCCTGTCTCTGCTCCCTCCCAGGTTCCCTCATCCTTGGCAGAGCATGAGACTCAGAAAGTCCTTCATCAAACCAAAACATTCTAAGCAGTAACCAAAACCATCGGTGTTATCAGCACTGTTCCCAGGCCTAAAGTCAAAGCCAGCACTGCACCAGCTACCGAGAAGGAGAAAAATGACTGCTACTGCTGAACCCATGACACCTGTTTACCCAGAAAAAGTTCTCAACTGTCATTCCTTTAAAACAGTTTTGTATGCTTTATTTGATGCAGTCAAATTTGCAGAGGCTGAAGCTCAAAGTTGTGTTAATAATTTAGCAACAATGGTTTTGTTTTCTACTTCCAAATCATGTTTGTAGAGGTGGTGTTCAGTCATGAGATCATCAGGTGGAAAGGCTTACCCATCCAGGGCTTAATAAATTGATTGTTAGGGAGCATGTCTTCCTCCCATGGGTGAATTTGAAGTATCCTCACTGTGTTTCTCTGTGAGATAGTTTGCATCACTTTGATGACAAATACAATGCACTAAAGAAAACCATTAAAATCATCTGTATTTATGGCTCTGCAGTGCTGTGCAAGATACAGTTTTCTATCCACTAGTGTTCAATATAACATTATATACTTGTTATTAAGAACCTTGGGAACTGTCAGGGCAATTATTGGCTGTAGGAGGAAGACATTCACTTCGAGAAGTAGGAAAAAAACCTTTATTCTCACTGCTCAATGGAGGAAAAATAATATATCCTCTTGGGAAATAGATAAGAGTTAGTTCTTGAAGATACAATGCTGTTCCTAGGAATAAGCGTAAATAACCCCTCTCAGGAAAAATCTATTCAGTAGTTCAGTGTTGGGACCCTGTTTTGGTTTTTTTCTTCTGCATGTCTCATAGAATCATAGAATAGTTAGGGTTGGAAAGGACCTTAAGATCATGTAGTTCCAACCCCCCTGCCATGGGCAGGGACACCTCCCACTAAACCATGTCACCCAAGGCTCCGTCCAACCTGGCCTTGGACACCACCACACCACCAGTGATGGAGCATTCACAACTTCCCCGGGCAACCCATTCCAGTGCCTCACCACCCTTACACTAAGGAATTTCTTCCTCATATCCAATCTAAACTTCCCCTCTTTAAGTCTGAACCCATTACTCCTTGTCCTCTCACTGCAGTCCTTAATGAAGAGTCCCTCCCCAGCATCCCTGTAGCTCCCCTTCAGATATTGGAAGGCTGCTATGAGATCTCCATGCAGCCTTCTCTTCTCCAGGCTGAACAGCCCCAGCTTTCTCATCCTCTCTTCATACAGGAGGTGCTCCAGTCCCCTGACGATCCTCATGGCCCTCCTCTGGACTTGTTCCAACAGTTGCACGTCCTTTTTATGTTGACACCAAAACTGCACACAATACTCCAAGTGAGGTCTCACAAGAGCAGAGTAGAGGGGCAGGATCACCTCCCTCGACCTGCTGGT
>JAOEHX010047325.1:0-17871 GCA_025448015.1 Bolborhynchus lineola | reverse complement strand
CTGCCAGGGATGGGGCAGCCACAGCTTCTCTGGGCACCCTGTGCCAGCGCCTCAGCACCCTCACTGGGAACAGCTTCCACCTAAGAGCTCATCTCGGTCTCCCCTGTGGCAGGTTAAAGCCATTCCCCTTGTCCTGTCCCTACATCCCTTGTCCAAAGCCCCTCTCCAGGTTTCCTGCAGCCCCTTTAGGCACTGGAGCTGCTCTGAGGTCTCCCCTTAAGGATCCTTCTCCAGGCTCAGCCCGGCTCTCTCGGCAGATCAGCTGTTAAATGGGCTGTCTGAAGAGCAGGAGCATTTTCCCGACCTCAGGATAAATGTGGTTTGGTGGCAGGAAACCTAAAGCCGAAGTTTGGCTTTCCATACACTTGGGAAGTTCATCCCGCACCCAGACTGCAGCCTTCCCAGCAACTAAACGTATTTCTGCTATAGTTCAGGTTTGAAACTAAGAAACTGTATCAACACCCTCAGGTCATGTTGCAGGAGTCAGTAAAACTGTCACTGAAATGTACCCATAAGGTATTTGCCCTCTTTGAATTCAATCTCTGCAAAGTCTGGATGTTTTCCATAGCATCAGCTGCTCTTACCCAAGGGTGAACCAAACCCAACACTGTTTTAACTTTGTGACATTTCTCCTGCATTTTGCACAAAGTTCTACCTGATGGGTGAAGAAATGGAAATGCAGAATACCGCCTTCATTTGGAGCCTCTCCTCAGCCATACAAGGCTCTAAAGCTAATTTACAACAGGGAAAAGGTTCCATTTGAAAGGGAAGAAGCAGCTACCAAAGTGGAAGACATTCAGAAGTTTTTAGTTTTACTATCAAATGCAATATTGCAGAGAATCAGAGTGTGTCTAAGAGCAAGGGGGAGAACTGCAAGGGAATAGAGCTCAGGATGTTGGCAAGGATATTCTTTAAGGGCTGAAGGGATGAAGGATGTGAGACAGATGCAGCTCCAGGTACCATGCTCCTGGCCCAAAGATAGAACTCCACCATTTATAGAAATGTTTCATATTTTCTGAGAACACGGAGTTATTGATACTGAGGAAAGCAGAAACTCACAGCAATGACAAACACAGTTTTTCCTCTTTCATGAAAGCTCTGCAATGCATCCAGACATAATGTATTTAGCTTAATTCCCTTGCCATTTGGTAAAGCAAAGTAGATCCACTTCCAGATCAGGAACCCATAGAGGAAATACAGTGTGGGCAGGAGAAGCTGGGAAGCGATGGATGGAGCAAGCTGCTGCAATGCTCACAATGCTCTTGAAGGCACCCAACCCCCCAGGGACTCCAGCATTTGCACTTTCCAAAATTCTTATTGCAAAAGTGACCGTCTTCACATTGTGCCTGATTCTGGATTTAAAGGGATTTTCAGGCCTCCAGCCCTTATCTTCCTCGGGGTTGCTAGTTGTTCCCTGTTGAAGGCACACCAGCTAACAGTTGAACTATTCACATCTGCCATGAGGAAAAAAAGCACTTCAGGATTTATTATGCCAGCATTTAGAAGTGCAAAGACACAGAAGTCCTCCTGAAACCACAGAGGCAGTAACTTGTTCCTGAATTTTAGATGCTTCTCAGCACCATGAACGCTTAATGCGAGCGTGAATTTTACTGCAGCGCATGAAAGCTAATAAAAAGCTGTGTACATCATTGCATTGGGAGATCAAGCCTTCCCTTGAATACTGTGGATCTCTCTCTGGCCCAGAACATCTTGAATCCCTTCCCGAACAGCAGAGAGGTGCAGAATACTCTTGGACCAAGGTAGCCTTGTGTGCAACCTGATGGCCTTAGTCCTTCTTAGAGGTGTTTTCTGCCTAGCCCAGTACACGCACATCCCCCCGGCCCAGGTTACAAAACATAAGCCTCATCCATTCACCCCCCTCATCAGCCATTGCTTGATACCTATTAGCAGGATGCATTCATGATTTCATAACCATTAAGCTCACAGACAGGGAATTTATTGTAGAGCAGCAACAACTTGTTCAGAGATGCAGAAGTCAAGGCTTAAAGCACCACCTTACCCTCCTCCCACAGCCTCCTGCCAGGAGGAAAGCAGGACTCCAGCTCCTCAGCAAGCCCTGGACATCACAGAGAGCAACTCACACAGATTGTGGGCAGTACAGATGTCCCCAGGCTTCTTCTGACCCTCACTGCAAGGGGGGAGCACAGTTCTGAAGGATTTGGAGTTACAAAGGAGCAGCCTAGCTCAGAGAGAGCCGAGGATGGCCCCCATGGCTGAGGGGGTGGTGGTGCAGACTCTGACATCTCTGTTTGCTGTGTGAGAGCAGTACGTAGCTGTAACACTTGCTGCACACTGGTCAACGCTGAGGATGGAAAACACAAAACCTCACAGGGCTGCATCCCGCCTCTGCAGCATCTTCAAACCCTTTCTGCCACCTCGGACTACACTCCTGCAGCTGACTGACACCAGGACCAGTCACCCTCCCCTCCCTGAATGCACACAAAGCCCTTTGCAGAACTGGAACCAAGAGACCACAGTATAAAATCCACTGTGTTTTGATTTCTGACTGGCTTTATACTGTCGCTTCCAGTACCTCAGTTTTGATCATCATCAGCTCTTCCTTTTCTGCTCTCAATAGCCACAGGAATAAAAGACTTTGTTGCTCCAGAAGGCCAAGGTTCCTGCCCATCTCTTTACATCTCCTGGCTAATTTTCATAAGATTGCACAACCCACTCCTACCTCTCCTGATGGTAATGGAAATGCCTACAAACAAGGGACACCACAACACCGCTATAGCCAAGAGGACTCATAAACCACACTTACTTTATTCCCTTAACTCCAGGTTTTCAGCTAAGATGCAATAGAATATTTGTTGGGAATGCAGTTATGAATTGTCTTAACATCAGCCAAATTCAGTGGATCTGGAGCTGCATCTAGAGCTGCTAATCTCTGCAAGCAAAGACTAAAAAGGGACTTGGGATGGGTCTGACTTGCCCTGGGTAGAAAGGGCAGGGTTTACAGCAGCTGTATCAGAAGGACAAAGCTCATGGCAGCAAAACAAAACTAAGTCATTCCTCTGGTAAAGCCCCATAGGACCTTTCCCAGGGTTTGGGGTGATCCTAGAGAGGCAATGAAATGGCATCTCCCCTCCAACACAGGGAGACCCATCACCTGCCTGCCAGTGGGCTGAAGCGTGGGCTGAAGCATGGGCTGGCTGCCCAAGTCCAGCTTCACTAGAGAGGAGCAGCCAGATGCAAGCAACAAAGCTCCTAGGACCCGTGGGAATTCCTCCAAGGTATTCAGCCTGCTGGGATGAAATACAGCTGAGGAAATGTGTGCATTGATAAGCTTGGCACCAGGCCGCTGACATCTGCAGTCACGCACAATCGGAGCACAGAGCAAAGATGTGCAAAGCCCTGAAAGGAAAACAAACTCGTTAGGATCCTGACAACTTACATTTTGATGCAGAGCTTGGAAAACCATTTAATTTAAACTTTTCCACATCTGTTTCTCCAGCTGAGCCTGAGAAACACATTGACACAGACAGAATCATTCACTTGTCACTTAATGATTTTCTTTCCTGAGAAAAATGGCATTGTCTGCAAAACCCGGCACATTTAGGAATTTTTCAGCCCATTAGTCAATAGTTTTGGTAAAAAAAGAAACCTAATTTGAAAAGACTGAACGATTCTCCACAGAAATGTCTTTTCCCCACACTTGTTTTCTTATAAGGATGACTTTCATTTTGCTCAGCTCCTGGGGAGAAGTCATGTACCATCAATCAGACCAAGAAGCATCCTGGGATGGTTTGCAGCCCCTGCACTGTGTGGTCAGATTTCCCCTTTTAGTGACTGTCTGCATATATATGCAATCAATACAGGAGTAAATGTACCTTGGGCAGCACAGGGAGAGGCACTATTACGGGGACAGTTTGTCCCAGCAATGCACACCACGGGAGTCCATAACAGAGCCAGGTGACTCCTGTCTTGACAGTCATAGAATCATGGACTGGTTTGGGTGGGAAGGGTCCCAAAAGCTCATTTCCAGACACATTTCCTTCACTCAGGGTGACTCCTGGCTACCAAATGCATGTTGCTGTGGAAAAAGCAGATGAAATTCTAAGATGCATAAGAAAAGGCATTCCAGTAGAGACAAGTTTCAGTATTCTCATATAAGGCATCTGGAATAGCCTACACTGCTCTGGTTTCTCAGGAAAGGTACTGAAGAAGAAAAGGAATAAAGCAAGAAATGAGAGGAATATGTCTTTTTCTTGGCCAACAAACTACAAATGAAGAGGAATCATGGTAGATACTTCTGAGAAACTCAATGCCAGAGAAGAAAGGCAACTAGCTTGGCAGAATCACAGCACTGATACCTGAAGGGGATAAGCTGCTCATAATGGATGCCAAGGGCTGCACCTTTCCTGGTGGTGTTCCTTGTAACTTCCAGCAAAGGGTCAGGGACTGTCTCCATCCATCCATTAGCTAATGAAGCACATGTGGTACCACAAAGAGCTCACCAGGCTCCTGCAGTGCTGCTAGGCAGGTTCAGCTTTGGGCCATAACTGCACAGTCATTAGTGTTTACAAAACAAGTTTCCAGGAAAGCAAAATTACACACCAAGGAAATAATAAGCAGCAGTGTAATCAGATCTGAGAGGGAGATCATTTCATTACCTGAACCAGGCCTCATTATTCACTATTTCCCTGGCAAGAGCTGATAATTGCAGGCTAATGAATCCTAGCACACTGATGAGCAGGAGTGTGGCTCAGTGCTGCCGTGTGCTAAGCAGAACCAGAGAATCCAGCTCTCAGCTAGAAATCCAACAAGTACAATACGAACTCATCCATTGCACTGCAGTGAGATGAGAAAAGGGGCTTACCCACTGCTGGCTTGGTCTTACAGAGCAACCCTGGCTGTGGGAAGGTGTTGGCTCCCATCTGGCCAAGGTGAGTGAACAGAAACTTAGTCATCCCAAGCATAAAGTGGGTCTGCATACACTGGTGATATAGAATTAGAGAATCAACTAGTTTGAAAAAGACCTTTAAGACCATCAAGTCCAATACATGCAAAAGCCAGAGCTGGCTCTTTAGGGAAAGACATAAAGGACCAACAGTATCAGCTGGAGACTCTCAAACTGTTCTGGCAGTTAAATACCATCCTCAGCCTGGTAATGACACAAGGAAGACATCAACAGAGAAAGAGGCAACAGCATCAACACAGAAAAACACAGTAGCAGGACCTTTGCCCACTTCTGTGCAATTTGTTTCACCCACACAGTTCCCCATTGGTTACTATGGCCATTCCTCACTTTAGAAAACAGGGAAACAGCAAATACACCATTCACTGTATATGGTAATGAAAAACCAACAACAAACCAACCAAACAAAAATCCCCACAAAACCCCAAGTGATGCCAAAGGATCCATTAGAAAAGGGGAGAAACCTCTGTCACATAAATGAGTTTTGAGTTGCAGAAGCCACCTCTGTTTTTCCATACTTTTCACATACCTCCCAAACAATGTGGCCCCCAGATTTCATATGAAGAATAAAAACATTTCGCAAGGCTCCTCTGGAAGGAGTTTAGATACCAACAGCCAAGGTAGGATGGAAAGCTATTCAGAGAGAAGGAACAAGCATGTCCTGACATTGCAGGGAAATGCTGCCCTCATCTGTCTTCCAGTGACAGGTTTCATTTTCCTGCCTACCATGCCTAAACCATTCATCACATCCAGAATGAAAAGGTGACTCTATTATTGCAACCAGCTCTGAAAGTCTGTGCTTGGGTCTTTGTTTGCACTGGAGCCATTAAGCAATGCTTAATGTCGGTAGTTGGAGTCGGTGTGACCCTGTGGCTGCAATGGAATTTGGATGTAGAAATGTCTTGTATTGAAGATAATGTCTTGGCCTAAAAGAAGAAAATGGATTATGGGTTCTTTAAAAGACTAAAACTGACTAAAGGAAAACATAATTCCTAATGCTGGGAGAGTGGGAATACTGAGAGGTAGCATTGGGGCTTAGCAAGGGCAGAGGAACCTCTGGTCCCGCAGCAATGTGCGCAGCAGTGCATCGAGCAGTGACCTGGGGACTCAGATGCCTGCAGCCCAGACTGCTATAGGAAGCCACAGAGAACAGGGCTGGTTTGCTCCTTCATCCACACTGGTGAAAATCCAGCACACAGACACACGGAGCACATTTCAAACATCATCAGTGGCTCTGAGGGAGGTGAAATAAAGAAGTTGAACATGCATTCATATTTCATCAAAGTATAAGCTTTGAAGCTGTACTGTGCACCATCAACACAACTGCACCCAGCTCCTTCCATACCTGCAGTGCTCCCACCAACCAGAGACTCTTTCAAAGTGAATTATCTTCTTTTACCTTATTTTTATTAATAGTGGTGGAGAACAACCATCCCTTCTGGGGCAGGAAGCTGCTTGGCAGGGGTGCTTGTTACTTGTTTCACCTCGTGCAACTCAGGTACCCATAGCGAAGCTAGTCATAGTAAAAACTCTGCATCTCTGCTTGAGGAGACATAATGTAAAGTCTGGAGCTCAGGAGATGGTGCACTAGAGGGAGATGTCTGCATGAAACTGCATTCAGGCTCCATTGAACACGAATTTGTTTGTGCCTGGCAGGGCATGAACAAGAGGGAAAATTCAATAGGTTTCTCTTGGCAGCAGTCTGCATTTGCTTGTACATGAGTTAAAGTTTGCAAATGTGAATCGAGTAGTTCAAGGGTTGCTCTCCAGGAGAGGGGTATGAGATCAAACCAAAGGTACAGGTCAGCATCTTGTCCCTGACACCAGCCTGGCACAGACAACCAGGGAAGGCTGTAGGAGCAATGCACACACTGCAGACCTGCTCTCCTGGTGTTCTCAAAGCCTCCTGCACCAGAAGTAGCATCTCCTCCTCAGGCATGGAGAGTGAATGATAACAGGGTGAGGCTCATCTGAACTCTGGGGACTGAGGAGTGAGGGTAATTCAAGTGTCACAGAATTGTCATGTGGGGCTGGAAAGATCCACTTACTGGGACAATTGGTTTGCTAAGGTAATCCATGGTCAATTGCAGCCTGCAGAGGCCGGGGTGGCATTAACAGAGCAGCTCTATGTCTACTGGAATGCTTGGCTAGAAACCATGAAGCAGTACAGCCTAGAGAAGAGAGGACACTGGGAGACCTGATTGAGGCCTTTCAGTCCTTAAAAGGGGCCTAAAAGAAAGATGGAGAGAGACTTTTCAGCAGGGCTGTTGCAGCAGGATGAGGGATGATGGGTTTAAACTAAAAGAGGGAGATTGAGGTTGGACACGAGGAGGAAACTTTGTAGAGTGAGGGTGGTAAAACCCTGGCACAGGTTGTCCAGAGGTGGTGGATGCCCCATCCCTGGAGACATTGCAGGCCAGGCTGGATGTGGTTCTGAGCAACCTGGTCTGGTTGGAGATGTCCCTGCTCGTTGCAGGGGTTGGACTGGATGAGCTTTGGAGGTTCCTTCTCACCCAAACCATTCTGTGTCCTTTTTGCGCATCTGGCCCCGGATACAACAGACCTTTCAGTGCAGCCGCTCTAATTCCGAGCTCAGGCACCTCAAGAGCCGCCAGCCAGGCAGGAGCGAGTGCCGAAGGACTCGGCTTTATAGCGGCGCGTCCGGAGCCCCAGGGAGCGCCGCAGGACCCCGGGACGAGCCGCGGTTCGTGCCCGTCCCTCGCAGGCCCCCGCCGCATGGGCGTGATTGGAAGACACGAGCGCAGGCTGCTCGCTGCCGGTTAGCGCAGCGCCGCGCAGCCCCGCTGGAGAGCGGCCTGGGGCCCGCAGCGGTGGGGGGAAGGGAACTGAGATACCTTCCTTACACCCGGCTTCATGCTTATGAGCAGTCTCTGCGATAGAAGTCACTTTGGGGGATTATGTTCGCTTTCATAAGCTTGGCCCCCGAACTTTAGCTTTACTTACAGCTTTTATATATGGCTTTGCATACATATACAAATGCCGGTTGAAATACCTCTTCTGAAAGGTTTCCCTGAGATAGGTGTGGCTGTTGGAACTGCACATGTCTCTGTTCTCTTTTTGGACTGAAAAACTTGCATTTCGAGCCAATTCACAGTGAACATCCTTCTGCACGTCTCCTTTTTGCTTTCCAAGAGTTTTGCTTTTCAAGAGTTTCCCTTTCCCTTCTGTGTAGTGGGACCCAAAGAAAACTATTTGCTTTTTTCCCTCAAAGTGAAAACCCCAAACCCTGGGTGCTTTTCCCACCTCTCAGCACAGAGCATCGTCCCTTGCCAGGAACGCTGTACTGCTTGCACTATCCACACTCCTTCATATCCAGAAACAGCGACTAAGCACTGGGAGCATGGGACATGACACAGAAAGAGGCTCTTTGGGGACCTCAAGGAGAAAAAAAATCGAGATATAGAAAAAAACCAGCTTCATCACTTTTCAATAATCTCAGGCTTTTGGGGTTGTTTCAACTCAGCAAATACCAGGATGCTGGAACCAGCCCATGTGGGTGAGGAATATGCCCAGGTCAGCTGCATCCAGCCTGCCTCCAGTGCAGCCCTGAGGGGCACCACTTCTTCACATAGCCCTTGGGGGCTACAGAGCAACCCTTGCTGCTGGGCCAGGACTATGATGGGTGAGGAATATGAATGCCAACTCCTAAATACTCTTTGGGACTCCTCAGCAGATGCCAGTAGTCAGCAACATAAGGAGAAAATCAACTTGCCCTAAGAGAGCAACAGGAGCGATATACCAGGAAGATGTCAGACATGCACATGCAGAGAGGGATCCCAGCAGAGCAAGCCTGCCTTTGGAACTAGGGGGATTTTTTTACCTTGGAGAAAGGACAAAGCACCAAAACTGAAACCTCAGCCCTGAAAAACTATCTTCTGTGTCTCTTCTGGGAGGCTTGGATAGTGCAATGTCATGAAAACAGCTCCCAGAAGCCTGTAAGACAAGTCTGGAGTAGAAGAAGCCTCAGAGGAACCCTATGTGCAGTAGCAGCGCCTGCCCACAGGGTAGTGGATGGCTGGTATTAGCCTTCAGCATCTCTTCTTCCCAGATTCTTTCTGAAGCTGGCTTGGCAGCCTGTTTCCCACCAACCCAGAGCCCGTCCCTTCCCAGGTAGGAGCTGCTGCCTGCTGTGGCACCTCAGAGGGGTGGTACACGGGGTGATGAGCACCCAGCTTTGCAGCTCAGCTTCCCTCCTGCTCCCAGCCTCTCCACATCTCAGGGCCAGTGACAGCACTGTTTTCTGCAGGCTCCTGGTGGCCATGACCAGGAGCAGCTGGAATGCAAGAAAAAGCTCCTCTTAACCCTAATCCCACACACTTCTTTATGATTTCCCACACAATTACAGAGCTATTGCACTAGATCCTAATTTCTATAAGAAAACGCTTCCTGGAGGTTGAATCTTTCCAGTTGAATCTCCCAAAGGCTTAGGAGCCTAGAAGAGTTGCTGGTACTTTGCTTCTCACCTACTGCCCCTCCCCCAATCTCATTTTCCAGCTCCAAAACCATTAAAAACAGAAAATCACATTTTATTTGGCATGAAGTGTTGATTTGACACAAAACCACCAGTATAAAACGTAGACCAAGGCATGCTGCTTGGGCAACAAGCCACTATCCACGCTCCTTCACATCCAGATACACTTGATGAAGCCCTGAGAGGAAGTGACAGCTAGAGACCCTGCTGCATTGTCCCAAAGGAACCATTATCACAGTAAAAGAGATGATCCAAGGCACATAAAATGTATTCATTCAATCCACAGGTCTGTTACCAGGAATTCAGCTGTACTAAGAGGTGAAGTCAGGTTCTCTTAACCTGGCCTCCTCCTGCCTAGGTAGGAACATAAGTCTGTGCTCCCAAACGCACGACAGGATTCCTGTCTTTTCAGTAATCTCATGATTTCAGCCAGTTTAGAAGGAACAGCACTAGAAAGCAGTTGTAACCTTCACTTGGGGTAAATTCTGCTTCTTTCAGCTGTACCACACCCTGATAACACTGAATCACACCTTAGGTCTTCTTCAGAAAGGAAAAACCCAAGTCTGAGTGAAAGATGCAGAGAACAAACCAATAGGTAATGCCTTGGTGGGTGGAGGAGAGCAGATGCACCAGAAGTCAATGGTTACTATTGCATTCTGAATATGGAAACACGGGGTCTTTGAATTGCAGACAGATGAATGCTGAACATGGGGCATGACACAGAAAGCGGTTCTTTGGAGACCCCAAGGGGAAAAATGAGAAACAGAAAGAAACCTGCTTTTCACCAGGTTAAGGCCTTACTTCCTTGGTTTGCCACTCAATATTTAGTTGCACAGACAAAATCCACGCACACATACATCTAGTCACATCAAATCCTGAGCAGCCTCACAGCACTGAGCAAGGTTAAGGGAGAAGAATGGTTCCTGTTCCCTGAGCTGCAGCAGCAGCAGCGCACCCATCCACCTCCTGCTGACTGCACAGCACTGGGGGTGGCAAAGCACAGCAGAAGGCAGTGACTGCCCATGACACGTCAGGGCATGCAGGCACAGCACCTCTTGGCTCACATTCCCGGGAGCTGTGCAGCATCAGGATGTGTCTTTGTTTTCTTCCACTCCTGTATCTGCAGTCCAGCTGGATACTGGGTGGATGGGGAGAAGCATGCCCAGTCTATCAGCATGGGGAGACTGCAGCGCATCTTCCTGCCCTGTCAACCTAAACATCTGGGAGCTAGTGTCTGATTTACTTCTTCTTCCCCAAACATACAGCACTGAAAACAAGTAACATGGCTCACTTCCACCTGGGGGCTGGGTTTTGCAGGGCAGGGGGTTGATCTGCTTCTTGTTGTTTTGCATTGTCACATTCTAGTAAGTAAAGAAAAAGACCCCCACACATATGTCAAAAAGTCGTCCTCCGAACAGCCATCTCATTGTTGGGTGTACACGAAGCCAGACACAGTAGGAATCTCATGTTCCTTTTCCTTTTTGGGATCTACAACATGGCTGTATCTTTCTCCTCGGTGACATTCCAGGTAGGGACCCCAGTCTGCAGTGGGCCTGCAGCAGCTTACAATGCGCTGGAAAGGAAAAACCAGAGGCATTTAATCTCTTACCAGGCTATTGTTAAAGTTCAGTAAAGCTGAAACTCCTGATGTGCCCTGGAGCTACCAACGCATGGCAAACACACCACCAAGGCATTTTAAAATAACTCAAATCATAAACCACAGCCTGGCTTGGTAAATTTGCCTCTGGTGCAACTACCAGAGGTGTGTGTTGCTGTAAAAATCCAGTTCACGAACACTGCAAGGTACTGGGGATGTGCTGCTGAAGAAAGCAGAGGCATTCCTGGTAACTCCAAGGAAAGCAGGATGTGAGACCACAACAGCTTTCTTGTGCCTTTACCTGACAAAGGTTTCCTTCAGCTTTAACTACTTTTACAATAGCGATGATGGGAATCCAGATGACACAGAAGATGATCATACACCAGCCGACAGCAGTTCCCCAAGCTGGATACACCACTGAGCCGTAAGTGGGAGGTGAAAATGTAACCAAAGACCAGACCAAAATTGCCTATTAAAAACAAAAAGGCAAAAAAATTAAGAAAGAAAAGCAATTTTCACCTAACTTGAACTTGCATCTTATTCCCAAATTGTTAAAGATTAATAACTACAAATTCTGCAGTTCCCTCTTGCCTTCCCTGTGCCAGAATGATTGTGCAGTCAAGGCCAAGTAAGACTGAAGAATGGACTGAAAGACAACAGTGACATGCACCCTAACACTTCAAGCTCATCTATATTTAAAAAGAACTTGGTCTCTGTGTTCTGTTGAAATCTTATGTTGTAAAATATCTATATTACTGGATAAGCCCAGTACCTTTTTCTGTATGCATTATATGTTCCCATGTTCCACTGTTTTACAGGAATAAGGGCTAGAATCCAAGATTAAACATTGGCAAATGTTGCTGCAGAAACAAGATATTTGTAAGCAGCATTTTCTAAACTGTAATCTGGACAGATTAAAGGTTGTGTGCTGGACATGACTTGTCACTGCTCCTGGATTTGGGATGTTAATAAACTCTCTCACACTAACATAATCCAACAATCTACACTCACAATAGGAGTAACGAAAAACTGAGAAGGTGACAGGACATAAGAAATCTCAGTGAGACAGGGGGAGAGCTGGATATCCAAAGAGCAAGCCTAAGCTAGGGATCTGTCCTGCAAATGGGATTTACCTCAAAAAGGAGAAAAAAATCCAGGTTTTCTGTCCTGCAAATGGGATTTACCTCAAAAAGGAGAAAAAATCCAGGTTTTCCACACACTCCTCAGTCTGAAATCTAGATAATCCAGCTGCTAAAATGGACAACCTGGTGCTTGGTCTGTGTTACTCCTCAGGAGTGTAGACACAGCTCACTAGCAACTGATCTGAAGGCCCAGCCTCTCCTGGAGAGGACCCAAGGAGAAGGGGACTGTATCAGAAAGCATAGATGGCACACAGTTTGCTTCAGTGGCACAGCCCATACGCCATCTCCATACACAGGGCCTGGGCATTCAGCCTTGAATCCTCACATGGAAACCTCCCCAACACCAAGAAACTAAGTTGTGTCACACTAACACATCCAGTCATCTTCACTCACCATTAACAGCACAGGGGTGACAAAAAACCAGCACATTCTCCACCACATCCAAAACCAACAGCTCTTCTTTCCAATCATCATTTCAATGTCCTCAATGAACCTGTTTCCTCCTGTTAGAAGACAGTGGTAGGGTGCTCTGTAAAGCAGGTGTGGTGACTCCAAAGTGATAAAGAAAAGGCAACGATCAAGGACAGTTTTTCTGGTTCTGTGGTAACAGTTGTTAATTACCACAATAAATGCTTTATTGTGGTAATCAACATTTTATGTGTATTGTGCCTCAGATTGCATAGTCGAATCATGGACCATCAATGCAAATAACTTACCGTAAATGTAAATGATGCCTATTATCTCCAGGACAGCTGCAATAAGGATTCCCCATCCAGCACAGAAGTGATCTATGAGGTTAACCCAGTAAATCCCCGCCTGTAGAACAATAAGGAAGTAAAAATTTGAGTAGAAATGTCTTTATGAAGATCAAATAAGCTGCACTGTTCAAGCCACGTTAACTAATCACGTTAACTAATCACCAGTCTGAATGTAATTCCCCATTCTCCAGGTTAAGCACATATTTTGGAACATGACTTTCATCAAATCACAGAATTGTTTGGGGGGTTTTGATTAAATATGTCTCTGTAAAGCTGAAAAGCACATCTGACAAAATCCTGCAGATCTGTATACATGTAACAAGAGATAAGTATATGCAGCTTTACACACCAGCATGCAATAGCAGGATCACAGAGCAGGAAGCAAGCCATTTCACACCCTTGTGTACCAAGTCCTTTGAAATCTTCCCTGCCATCATGTTTCATAACTTCTTTTGCTTTGCTTGACCACACAACTGTCTGCTCACCACAATTTCCTTCTTCACATTCTCAGCTTAATTACATACATAAATCTGCATTTCTAGATGGAGTAATTGCAATGAGCCTTTATATCCTTTAAAGTAATTGCCTCAAGAAATTTTACACAGTATACTTCAAATTCTTTTTCTGTATGTATGTATACACACGCAGGAGAGGTAACCACACAACCTACAGATGCTTGTGAGCTAATAGGGGATCTTTATTACATGAATAGGCCATTTCTCAATCCTGTCCTGTTTGGTAGTCAGTTCCAAACAAAAAGATCCCATCAGCAGCTATTAGCAGTACCCACAGTGCTGCAGACACACTGTATGCACATGCTTGAGATGACATAAATAATCTCCTGAACTGAGGAGGAATAAATCAGGGTGATGGTTCACAGGCTCTGTATAGGCCTTCTATTTAAAGCACATCTCAGTTCAATAATCACAGAAAACCTTAGGTTCTTCAAGCTTCCTTCTGGGAATTTCTTATTGGCATGTCCAGGCATGCTGGCAGAATTCAAGATCTCTCAGAACAATCCGTGCAAACAGAAACAGTTGGAAAGGATACTTTGACTTGAGTTCACCACTTGCAGCACCACTAAACCCACTGTCAGAAAAGAATGTGATGTCTTACCTGACTAACACAGATCAGACCGAGGAGGAAGAGCAATATGCACACACCCAGGGTTATAGGCAGTCTTAACTTCTTCATCACTTGGGGATATATATCTTGTATGGTGGTTGTAAGTGTTTCTGCAAAGGAAGAAGTGTGGGTTTTGAGCAGCACGGTTAAGAAAGGTAGCGGTAATTTGCAGAGCCATGTCTCATTTAGAACCCCACTCACCTACGGTGGCAAACTGAGAGTCAAGGCCCAAGAGCAGAAGCATGAAGAAAAACAAGAAGGACCACAGCGGGGAAACCGGTAGTTTGGAGAGAGCCTCTGGGTAGGCTACAAATGCCAGATCAAATCCTGGAAAGCAGTGGAAGAAAGGGGATTATTGCCACACCTTGACCAGAGCAAGTCCCCCCACCAGCAGCATGATGCTCAGCCTACCTGAGTCCACAACCTCCGAGACGGGCCTCTCGGACACAAACGCCATGTGTCCCAGGATGGAGAATATCGCAAACCCAGCGAATACACTGGTGACACAGTTGGTCACACACACTAAAATAGCATCTGAGTAGCAGTTGTTGTGGAACTTATTGTATGAAGACAAAGCAACAAGCCCACCCCAGGCCACAGACAGGGAGTAAAATATCTGGGTGGCTGCATCTTTCCAAACCTGCCAGAAATAAGAACATGGGAGTTACTGTATAACTTACAGTACATGTCATAAGCTTTAAGTTTGTCTTCATTGTAGTTCCAGGGTTTTGTTTGGTTTTGGGTTTGTTTTTCTTGCATTTAGCCTGAATATTAATTCCATTTCATATGTGTTTTAGAGGAGGTGGGATATAGCATGCTGGTGACCTTGCAGTTTCAAGCACAAACAATGAAACAATATCTTCTATTGTCTCTGAAGGTCACATCCTTTAGAGAAGAGATTCAATTCATTCACAGATGTGGGTTATCAAGATACGAATCTTGTCACAGCGCCAACAAACAAGCAAAATGAGGACATGGTTGCAGAAGTGGAAACTTCCATATATTCTCCCACTTGTAAACCTCACACAATGACCCAGACAAACCACATCTGCCCCTGCTGCTGCTGAAACTCCAGCGTGACCCCCGAGAGCTGCTCAGAGGCAATACTGTGGCTGTGGTCACTGCCTGGCATGGCAGGGAAAGGGCAGAAGGCAGCTAGCTGTTTAGACTGAGAGTAGCTACAGCAGGGGTTTGGACTTCCAATAGAGCTGTTCTATGATCCTGCCCCCCTGCTGCACTCTGGAGAGACCCCCCCTGCAGTCCTGATCCAGCTCTGGGGCAACAGCACAGGAGGGATGTGGAGCTGTTGGAGCAAGTCCAGGGGAGGCCATGGAGATGCTGGAGCAGCTCTGCTCTGGAGCCAGGCTGAGAGAGCGGGGCTGGGGCAGCCTGGAGGAGAGAAGGCTCCTGGAGGGGAGACCTCAGAGCAGCTCCAGTGCCTAAAGGGGTACAGGAAACCTGGAGAGGGGCTTTGGACAAGGGATGGAGGGACAGGACAAGGGGAATGGCTTTAACCTGCCAGAGGGGAGACTGAGATGAGCTCTTAGGCTGAAGCTCTTCCCTGTGAGGGTGCTGAGGCGCTGGCACAGGGTGCCCAGAGAAGCTGTGGCTGCCCCATCCCTGCCAGTGTTCAAGGCCAGGTTGGACAAAGGAGCTTGGAGCAACCTGCTCTAGTGGAAGGTGTCCCTGCCTCTGGCAGGGGTTGGAACTGGGTGGGCTTTAAGTCCCTTCCAACACAAACCAGGCTGGGGTTCTTTCATTCTATGACTTTAGAAGCCCTCACCTGACAGAGGGGTTGCTGAAAGCACTAAACCTTCTGCAGATACAAAGTGCAGAGCAGCACATGGAGAAGAACCTGACTGGATAAAAACCCCAAGTTGCTCTGTAAGTGACGAGCCCGTAGAACCACAGAAGCATGTCATGCTTCCAGTGCTGCCACCACCTCTCACCTCTGCCTCCATCAGCTTGGTGATGTTGGACTGTCTCCCAATGTAGTATTCGATGCCATCCAAAGCACCCTCCAGGGTGGCACCTCTCACCAGCAAGATGAGCAGGATGACATATGGGAAGAGTGCAGTGAAGTACACAACCTGCAGGGACATGCATCAGATGTGAGGGGACACACAGACCTCTGTGCAGGGAAGAATGGCCAGGCTTTAGCTAAAGTCTGCTGGCACAACTGAAAAGCAGGTGACCAGGGAAGTGAACACATGCCAGCCACTAAAGCATCTGGATTAGCTGGTTCTGGAGCTGCATTCCAGCAGGAAGCACAAGGCCCGAGCCACATATCCACTTCTCAGATAGCACTTGACCAGTTCCACAAATGTGTTTTCTGACATGATTTACTGGCCTGGACTTAACCATCCCAGAGCCCTCTTGACAGGCTTCAAGCAAATGCTAACTGAAAGCTGGTTCAGATTGGGTTGCCAGGGTGGAATTATCTCCTGCAAGCAACATTCAATAGTACTCTTGTTTCTCAGCCTCAGTGTTATGCAGCCAGGTAATTGATCCAGAGCTGCTGTTTACACCAACTGTAGCATTGCACCATCACAGGGTGAGTGCCATTCCTGAAGACCTCCTTCATGTTTGCCTGGAATAGTCAATTCTCACTGCTTTTCATCCTTGCCTTGTTCCTGCCCAGCTAGATTCTTCTCAGTCTTAGCTTGCTCCTCAGAGGCTTACCTTCGTGCCAGAAGAGAGGTGACAACAGGAAGAGCCAATTGCCAGGAGCCCAAAGAATGCAAGTTGAAGAGAAGCCATGCAGCAGAACTGCGGCTGGGAAAGCAGAGATGCTCCACCCTGGAGGGCTGACAGCTCGAAGAGAAAGCAGAACAGGAGGAGACATAAGAACGTGGAAAGGAAGACAGGCAATGAGGACCCACGGAAATCCACACTGGCTGAAGGAATAGAAAGAAAACCAAAACCAGCAACAATGAGAAAAACAAACAGTGAAGAGAGGGTGAAAGAAAGAATGAAGGCAAGAGAATGAGGATGCACACAATGAAGCAGCACAGAGGTAATCAAGCAGCATGGGGAGGAAAGAACTTAACAAGGAAAGGGGCCTCAGGCAGGAAAGAATGAAATTCAGCCTGCCTGAGGTCTGGAGAGGAGCTGGCCTAGCCCAAGGGAAACTCCAGACAGCCGTGCTCCAGCATGTGGAAATGGAGGCTCAGCAGAGCCAGAGTTTGAACACCAGCGCCTATGGACCTGGTTCCTAAAAGCAGCTCGAGATCTCGAGTCCAAACAACATTTCCCAACCCAGCAGGAACCCACACACCCATGTGTGCTCACAGGATGTGATCTGCATCTCAACCAGTCTGGAGGTGCAAGTAATTGCCGGGTGCTCCCAGGGGGTGTGTGCGTGTACTGTCACAGGCACAGGTCCATCAGGGACTGACAAAGCCCAGCTGGAACCACCTGTGTGACAGCAAGATCCCTACATGCACGGCGGCTCTGCTGGAGCTGGGACTCGTGGATTAAGTAATTGCTGTGTAATCGGCACCTTACTCGCATTTTATGTAACAGTTATGAAGCCCAGGTGCAGAAAGAAGGTCTAGCAAAGGGGAGTGGGTTTGGACTGAGTCCTGCCTTGCTCTATCCCTGAGTCCAACTGACACTGAAGGGCAGGATTCCAGCACCTAAAGGGTGCCTACAAGAAACCTAGAGAGGGGCTTTTTACAAAGGAATGTAATGACAGAACAAAGGGGAATGGCTTTAAACTAAGAGGGGAGATTAGACCTGAGGCAGAAGCTGTTCCCTGTGAGGGTGCTGAGGCGCTGGCACAGGGTGCCCAGAGGAGCTGTGGCTGCCCCATC
>JAOEHX010047323.1:0-36516 GCA_025448015.1 Bolborhynchus lineola | reverse complement strand
CCGGCCGGACCCAGCCCGGCCCCGACACCGTTTTCTGCACTGGGATCCCCGGTGTCGGAGAGGATGGGGGGGGGGGAGGGATGGGGGGCCAGGAGCCGTGTAGGAGATGATGGGGAGGAGGGTGTAGGATGCTTCCCGCTCTCTCCGGCCTCGGGAATGCATTTTCTAGCCCAGCCATGGCACCTTTGGGAAGACGGTGGGGCTCGCCCCCCTCCCCTGCCGGCCAATCGCGATATGTCGCGACAGGAGGCGCTGCTGCCGCGGGGGTTTTCCTCCCCCCTACCCCTGGGGCCGGGCATTGCTGGGCATGTGGGCTGGGGAGGATGCGGGAGCAAAGCGGCTCCCCTCGGGGGGCTTACGGGCATCTTCGCCCGTACGAGGCGGCGGGGAGCGGTGCCTCCGCCCGGCGTGGCTGTTCGTGCCTACGGGTAGGGCTGCTTTTTCTCCAGCCCCGGGGTTTCTGCCTTGAAACGGTTTCCGAGGTGAGCGGCCGGAGCCACCTGCAGCCACGATGAAATTCCAGTTTTCATCTCGACCAGCATGTGTTGTTAAGAGCTGGCATTAAGCTGCGCTCATCACGTAGGCTTTGTCTAGGTGGAAGCATGGCTGGGGTTCTTCCGTCATCTCGAGTTTAATTCTTTAATCGTAGCCTTGTTGCTTCCCCACACTCAGCTCTGTTTCCAGGGCGAGAGCCAACTGCCAAAACGTTGCAGAAATGCAGCAAGCACTAGGGAGAACTGGAGTCTAAAAATGAAAGCTGTAGTAAAACCACAAGGTCACAGGCATGTGGGTGCGAGTGATTTCAGGGCTCCTATGCTTGCGCTTCGCAGGATGCTGTTCCTCCAGTCCCAAGACGTTGGACATCCACAAGCTGAGACAGGCTGGCGCTCTCTGTGCACTCTCCCAACACCTGCCCAAGCATTCATGTGCTTTTTCTCACCAGCACAAAGGGAAGAGGTGCCCTTTTATTTAGAAAAGGGAAGCTTGGACACTTGCATGTTGATGTGTTGACGGCAGCCAGGGAAAAAAGAGCTGTGCTATATCACTTTGGCTGTGGCAGTGGACATCACCAAAGAAAGGCATTTGTGTTCCTCTGGGTGCATCTGATAAATGTTTCTTTCTCCCCTTTTCCTTCTGATTGGTTCTTCAATAGCAGCTTTACTCATTTTCCAGCAGAGGTATTTAGCCCAAATAGGGAAATAACTCAGCATTTCTAGAGCCATAATCATGAACCCCCACCACTGTCTCCCCAGGGAAGTTGATGCACTGCCTAATTCCTCTTATACCCCCCCAGCTTTGCGTCTCTGGAGGCATAAACAGCTGCTAAGCCAGTGCTGGGGAACCACGCTGCTTGAAGCTTCCTCTGTACCAGGGTTTGTGTTGCAGATGTTTGAGGAGACTGGAGGTACTCTTTGTGCCCAGCATCCCTGAACGTCAACACTGAGTAGCACAATTTCAAGCTGATAAAACTTCGCTTGCTTCTCTCTCCCCCACTTTAACTAAGCTTTTTGTGATCTTCTGGCTGTGAACTGCTCCTGAGAGTTCAATATTCACTGTTCTGCAGCTGGCCAGGCTGTACGTAGTTTGCTTTCCTGGCACTGCTGTACATGGCAAAGCATGAAATTGGCTCATGTTGGAGTTCTTGGGAGTCTTCACAGCACCCTGCATAATGCCATAAAGGCACAGCCTGTTTGGGCCTTTGGTATTGTCCCAGTCTGCTCAGCATTGTCTGAGTTGCAATGTTGCAGTATTACATCTAGGACAGAATGTGCTTTTCTGCTCGGGGATGTTTTTTTGGGGGGGATACAGTCCTGCTGGCTTACCAGGGAAAAGCCGCTCTTCTCCAGCATCCTAATGAAACTCAGATCCTATAATAAAATCCAGTGTTCCCCAAGGCATGAGCATCACTGGACAACCAACCAACAGGTTAGTCATAGACAACACAAATGGCAGGCGATACTGGCACTCCTTGCAACCAGTACAGTGAAAAACCTGGAGATCTGTTCAATCTCAGTGTGCCGTGATCTGCATGCACTCCCGGCTCATGGATATTGGTGCCCACAGCTGTGCAAATACTGGGACTGCTGCAGGGTGCTCAGTGTGCTCTGCCGTTGGGAATCTGGCATCCAATATAGGCTGAGCTCACTGGCTGGCCTTTCTCTTGCCAAGGGTGTGAGTGCTATCTCTCCAGCTATTTTCAGGCAGCTTGTAGGAACTTAGCTTTCCCTGCTATCTCTATCCCTCTAGTGATTTTAACTGAAATTAGGGGGAGCAATGTAAAAAGACAGGCTGAGGTGGAAACTGATGTCGTATACCTTGCTTCCTAAGGAAACCTGGCTAACTAACAGAGGTGAGATTTACTGCTGCAAGTTGCTCCTGGGGAAACAGAGAAGGTGGGGAACACTGGGCAGGAGGGACAGGTGGTTGATCTTCCTTTTGAGAAGGTAACCAAGACCTGGCAAACACGTGGGATTAGAATCCCTTTGCTGAGATGTGGTGGTTTAAGAGCTGGGCATCTGCTCAGCACTAGGGTTCAGCTCCCTCTAGAGTCAATGGTTCAAGAACTGTACCTCTGGATGGTGACTCTTCTACCACCCTTCACCAGCCAGGGCAAAGCACCCAGTTATTGGATGGAGCGTGACAGGGTGGGTCTCCAGCCCAAACTAATGTGCCCACCTCCTGTCTAAGTCCATATCCTAATCACCCAGGTCCACAATCTGCATTCATCTCAGCCTTACTCCACACACACTCCCAGGGATGTCTCCCACCTCTTCATCCCTGGATGTGCACAAGAATCTGGGGCTGCTGACTTGTCTCTGCTCCCTTGAAGCTTTCTGTTTCTCCTTCCCTCAGAGCCCAGGAGAGCATCCCACTGCACAGGGGACCCACACACAGCTACAAACCAAGTGCAAAAATGGACCCAGAGGGGAGAGTGGACACAGGAAGACAGAGAGGAAAGCAACAGGCTTGCTAATCCATCTCTCCTGGCCCCTATGGGACATCTCTGGGCAGATGCTTCCTCCCAGGCTGCCCAGCAGCCTCAGGTTTATTAGTAGTGTTTTATTCCCCCAGCACTCAGAGGAGGTGCTCTTCTTATTTCACAGAGGAAGACACAGAGCACAGGGAGGTGAAGGGCTGCCCTGAGACCACAGAGGGAGTCTGTCTGCAGGGCAGCCTCAAAGGTGGCTCCTGGAGAACAGGAAGATAGCACCATGCTTAAACCAGCAGGGGAGATCCGCAGGCAGAGGAAGGCATTAACAGCCCGGGAGGAATAATGGAGAAGAGGCTGATGCTGCTTAATAAAGGGGAGGACAAAAGCAGGTGGCAGGGATAAAGAAATGGTCTGGAAACAGCAGCGAGTAGGAGAGGAGATATATATATATATATATAAAATAAATTTAAAAATGACCCCAAAAAGTATTTCTCCTTTGGTTCTCATTTCCTGGCATTTTCCTTGCTGAGATCTTGAATCATGGGGGAAAGGGACGACTTGCCATTTGGACTCCATGCATTAAAAAAGCAAGGCTGGAATCTCCCTAACAAACACTTTCAAGCTCTGTCTTTACAGGCTGCCCCCAGATCCATCCAATCTGGCTGAAATTTTATATCAAGGATGTTTTATTTTCTCTATTTATGTTTATTTTGGAAAGTTGCTGGGGAAATTGTGGGAGGAGATTGGATGCTTCATTGAAGAGATAGGATACTTGGAAAAATCAGTTGCAGACTGATAATTGTTCTTTTTTTATGTCCTTTACAGAAAAGAGGGTGGCCTGGTGTGTATATTACTTGATCGGCTTCATGGAGGGCTTGTGCTTCTGTCTATACTTGGAAAGGTTTTGATGGGTTTTTTGTACTAGGTTTGGTGGCTTGAACATCTTTTTCCTGATGTGGACATCTAGAGGGTCATAGGCATGGGTTATCAACAACCTGCGTCTGCTCTGGGGTCGTCAGGCTGGGTGGAAGGGAGAAGGAGCTGGGCAGAGCCGGAGCAGGGCTGTGAGCCAAGGGTTTTCCAAGCTGTGTTTAAAGTGCTGTCACACTGCACAGCCCTGAGTGGCAAAATGGTATTTGGACAGAGTAGCTTTTCCCCACAGGTCCGGACGCACAGCCAGCATGGCAGTAGGATACTCTGCTTTTAATGGGTAAGAATCACAGCTGACAGGAGCTACTTTTTGCCAGAGCTGTGCCACAGCTCAGCATCAAGATCGTAAGTGAAGCTAGCAGAGCCTGTGGCTGCCCTGACAAATCTCCAACCGCTCTGCACCTTTCAGGGCTGCTGGAATCCATTTTGTGTCCCCTGGCTGTAGGAAGCTGGAGTAGGCTCTTGGCTGCTTTGCTGATTGATGGTCAGACACCAGACAACTTGTTTGAGCTTCTTTTTTTAACCCCATAGTCACGTCTTTTCCCGCTGCAGGCTTTGCTTAAGTTGCCCTGCCGTGAAGCAGATTGCTGCTTTCAATGAGGCACAGGTCTACAGGCTTTGGCATGGCCGGGAAGGGCCAGCAGGAGAGGAGAGGTTTGCTAGCCCTCTGGAGATGGGGCAGTGGGTATGAATCCCACCCATGGAGGCAGTGCTTGCCCCAGGGAAGGCTGGTTATTGCTGGCGGTAGACTCTTACGTGTTCCTCTCCTGAAACAGAAACTGGGGAAGGAGTGCCATGACTTGGAGACTTAAGGTCTGAACTTGGGGTAGGAGCACATAACTTGAAACAGCCATTCTTGCTGTGAAGGGGTATGACACACACACTTGCTGGCTAGGAGAGCCTGTCATCTCACTTGGGGTGTTTTTGGGGGTTGCTGCCTTTTCACCAGGGACACTGGCAGGGGTGTGAGTAGCTGGCTTGCTTTGGGGCTCTGTTTCTCTAGCTTACAGGCTAGCTGTGCCTTGCAGTAGCTGCTAGCTTCTTTGTCAAAGTTTTTGGCCCCTCTAGCTGAAGAGAGACCATATTTCTATCTTTTTCCCACTCCTGCAGCAGCAAAGGGGGTTTTGAGCAGCGGAGCACCCTCACCAGCCCCTCTCTGTCTAGCTCTGACATGGGATGGGGAAGAGCTGGCTGGGAGTCCCCGTGGTGTTGCAACACGGTCCCGCTCATGTCCCCACAGCATGTCGAAAAGCAGCCGCTCTCATGTGAAGAACAAACTTCCTTCTGCCCCTCAACAACCGAGCAGCCACCCTGTGGGGACAGGGGGCTGCTCCCACCTCCCGCACACCAGTGACACGGCCGTGGAGACACCCTTTCCCCTGCAAGCTGGCAGTAAATTCACAGTAATGATGGTTATTACAAATCTGATGTCACAGTGGGGTCGTCACCATTGGCTAGCATCAGGGATGGCTGTAATGGTGTGAACACTGCTGAGTTACAGTTGCTCTGTATGGGTTTTCTGTCGAATGCTGGGAAAAAAATTCACTGTGGAAATTCTCTCTATCTGTGGCCACTTATTCCTTGTGAGCCCAGGCCATTTCCTTCCCTCCCCAATCCTTCTTGTGTAATAAAGAGTCTGGGCTAGCAGTGTTTCTTCAGTACTCTGAAAAATAATGGTGCCACCAGCTTGTTGCAGATGGTCATAAAACTGCATGTGATACAAAGGTGTAGGAAAATAACTGCAAGGGTCTTACAGTGGATATTCCAAAAGTGAAGTATCCAAATGGAGACTGGACTTTGGGGAGGCCGCTGCAAAGGAAAAGCTGTACTTTGTTGAAACATAGAGCAGCTTCTAGTCTCACTTCACATACAGCAACCAGCCAGCCTGAAAGAGTGTTGTTGCCAGCGAAAGGTTAGAGCAGGGTCTAAAAGGAGGTTTTCTCCCTATCTGGCAGCTCCTGAGCCTGGGGGCTGGAGCAGAAGCTGTCAGCAGGAGCGCTGTGCTCCCGGTCCATAAAATCTAGAGCTCCCCATGCCCAGCAGGGAGGCATGTGTCAATGTGGGCAGCAATTGCTCTCCTGGTGTTTGGCAACACCAAGGGTTGGAATACAGGCTGGACCAGCATCCTTTGGCTGGGGGATGGATATAAACTGAACTTGCCTCGAAGGACCATGTAGCTTCTTGAAGGTTTTCTTCCATGACTGTGCAAAACAAACTGCTAGAACCCTGGGGAGAGCTTGTCCACAGTAGCACAGCCTGTGCTTCAGGAGAGCATATGCTAGGATCTGGCTCTCCTGTTTACCTCCAGCTCCCTTTGAAAGTTCTCAGGCAGCCAGTTCCAGGGATCAGTAGGACAACTTGGTTCCCTTGGTGATGAAAAGGGCTCTGGGTGCTATCCCTGGGTAGTGATTATGGGCAAGGTTTTGCTGGCCTGAGGTGGTGGTTTGGGACCCTTCGTCACACACATTTGCTAGCACCAAGCACGAAAGCAGCTTGAACCCCTGCCCAGCACTGCTGTGATAAATCTAACCCTAGAGGCATTGGGAGAGTGATGGGGAGGCCACAAGCACTGTGGCAGGCAGTGTTTGCCGGGCTGCTAACCTCATGTGCTGTGAATCAGCTACCACATTTGCTTTTATTGTTGATGGCTGGGATGGGAAATGCAATTGGGCCACCTTAATGAAAAGCTAACGAAGTTGGGTTTGGACAGAGGGCTGGCATTCTGGTAGCCTTGCTTCTCGTTAGAGAATAATAGGAATGATTTTACTGAGAATATTCCTAACCCTGTGCTTGCACCAGTGGGCTGACCGTGGGCTGAGACCCTATGCAAATGCAGTGAAAGAGGGTCTCTGAGGACTAAACTGTTTATTTTGGATTCTACAAATAAAGAAATTCTGCTAATCTTATAGCAGCTGCTTCTCAGAGATATTTTTAGTGTCACACTCTGATTGTGTGTGTATAACCAACATGCTGTGGCCAAGCATTTTCTAGCCCTCTGTAATTCCCAAGTCTGGTGTTAATAACACTCATTGCGAATTGGTTCAAGTAGAAAAGCTGGTGAGGGTATGTGAGTCTTGCTTGACGACTGCACCACAAAATGCTGGAGAAAGTCCAGCAGAGAGTTGGAGGATGTTGGTGCTGCGCAAAGAAAGGCCTCAGCACATTGCCAAGGCTGGTGGGTTTCCCTTCCAAAGCTCCAGCCTTTCCCCACCCTTCTGAACTCTTCAGAAAAGTTCCACGCTTATCTCCTGCCATCAGAGGGAAAAATGTTGTTTGTATATGGAGAGGAGGATGGGAAGGCCAGAGAGACGGATTGCTCAGATTTTAGCCTCTAGGTCTCTTTTCCTCCTGTTTTAATGTAATATGGGTCTTGATTAGAAAAAAGATCAAACAAACCCCAAAGAAAAACCACCCCAAAAAAACCCAGACTTATACTAGAATGATTGAAAGGGAGGAACATGGCAAATAATCTTCAACTGACTTATTAATCTGATTTAGTGGCTGTCTTGTTTTGCTGGCTGAGACTTCCAGTGCTCAAATCCTTTTAAGACTGTAGAGTTGGTCCAAAGTGTGATGGGACTCTCCTATTCTTTCTGACCTAAATCAGTGACCCAAAGCATAATATATTCTCTAGAACCATCTGTTTCCTCTTCTTGCCAAGGGGATTTCACAATGCCTGGTTGATCTGAATAATTGTACATGTCCAAGGATATGACATGCCACAGGGAGAAAATTAACTGAACAAGGGCAGGTGGATGCTCTTGAGTTTTCTGTTGAAACTATTACCCTTTAGAAAGAGAAGGTGAAGACCCATTCAGCTGAGTAATATTTTATGCCCACACTAAGTCTTTTTTAAATCTACATATTTAAATATTAAAAAAAAAATCAAACCCCAACTACACTTAGGAGCTATCTGGAGTAAACAGAGTAGATACCAAATCAGCCTCTGTTTTGACAGCTTCTTTATCAAATGTCTCTGAGACTTGGTTTGGAGCAGTGTGAAACACAGGAGTACAGATGCTGGGTGACTAATTGGCTAAACTTCAGTGACCATGAGCACACATCTGTTTCAATTTAGCTATCCACTAAATAGCCTCTAACAAGGTACTCTTCTTTGCAAACATCATGTTTTCAGTTTTTTACTTGAGATTTGTTAGCTATGCCTTCCGCCTGAGTTCTGGGAAGCAGGAGGTACTCAGGGACTGTGATCAAGGGAGCAATGTTGAGGGTTCTCATGCCAGCACTAGAGCTTTTTATAGCATTAGCAGCTACAACTGCAAACAACTCATTTCTTTAAAATCTGCCTTCATACAAGAGACTTGCTTCTTCTTGTTCATCTTATCTGTTCTTATCACCCAGTTCTCTGGCTTGTTCGCTTCCTGCTCTGTGTATCGTTTTCCTAATTAGAAAATCAGGGGCGGTAGGGGCAAGGCAGAAGAACTTGGAAATTTCATTTGTATAATCCCATTTGTACAAAACTGTCTTGATAAATTCTCAGTACTATTCTTCCAGACCGATAATACCACCATAGCATCCTTAAATAAAAACAAATGAAGGAGATGGATTTGGTCCATCATTACAATGTCCCTTTGTGGAGTAGGTCGTGTAACGTGGGTGTAGGATGGTTCCCACTGATTCCTCCAGTCAGTTCTTCATTCGTGTGCAGCCTTCTCCCTGTGTGATACACCCCTGCCTTAATGAGGAAAGGTGATTTCTGTGTCATGGAGGATAAGGAGATGTGTGGTGGTGAACCAGGTGCTTTTCTTGAAGTAGATGTTGGTACATCCCTGTTCAGGAGGGTAAATGCTTCTCCCCAGGAATGCTGGCCAGGCTGCACTTCTTCAGTCAGCAACGCAGCATGGGTGTAGCTGTTTCATGGTGGAGAGCCAGCCTGGTTCCCAGCTGTGCTGTGAAGCAAGCACTTCTTAAGAAGGAAGAGGGAAGGTGTGCTTAGCTGTCCTGCTTGCGTCACGCTGGCTGTGATGGGGCCCAGGTGACAGCTGGGATGCTGTCACTGGATGCTGCCTTTAGTGTGGATGGGTTGGTCTGTGTCTCCCACTGCATGCAGCTGTCAGACCTGGCATTGTGTTTGCTGGAGACCAGGCAGATGGCAAATGGTAGGGTGAGACTTGCCAAGCATTGCGGAGGCTTTGGGAGGCGTTGACTGGATCTTCTGCTTGTGTCCCATGTCTGATATGGGCTTGGGAATATCATCCTTCTGTTAGAAGTTGAAACGTTTCATGGTTGAAACCTTTCATTTGGATTTTTTTCTTTCTGGGGTATGTGTGTTTTATGAGCAAAAAGCCATTTCAGCGTTTGGTATTCTCCAGCAAATTGAAGGTATTGATGTACTCATTTTCCTCTCTTCAAAGAGACTATGTGATTAAATTAACTTGTATTGGAGAAGCTTAGCAAAGGCTCTCCTTGAGGAGAAAAAACTGCTTTAATAACTAGGAATCTGGCTTTTATTGCCTACTAAAATTGAGAACGTAACACTGAGCATGCTCAGGTTTTTCGCACTAAACGCATCTGTTCAGTCAGTTTATGCACTGTTAACTAACTGCAAACCTCTTTAACAGCTCCTCTACACTGCTGGAAAATCCTGGGAAAGGAGAAGGACAAGTACTGCTGTTGTGCCTGTTGACTGATGTTGTAAATGGAGTGAGAAAGGCCCTTGAAGGGGAAGATGTCAGAGCTGACCTAGTGCGAAAGAAGCACAGGAACAGGTTTCCTCTTTGAAGCATGCCAAGAGAGCCAGGCTTGGATGCATATGGGGTTCATTCCAATTTCAGGAAGGTGCAAAGTGATGCATTGTGGAAGGAATGGCTCCAAAATCATTAATTAAAGACTGCCCTTCTGGTGCACCTTATGACCAAGTTACTGTTAAGAATAAGGTTTTGCCAGGGCTTGAGCTCACTTTGTGCAGATTTCTGATGTGGAGTAGATGCCTGGGAGGATTGTGAGCAAGAAAAGGCTGTGAAATACGTAGTTTGCAGTGACTAAAAATGGCAAATATAGAAATATACATTTTTTTTTAAACAGGGGGATAATAGATTTCCCTCTCCTCTCCTGCTCTTACCCTGAACTCCAGTGAGTGATTGCATTGTAATTTTGAAATGGGAAACACTTCTGCCATCTGTGAAGCAGAATGATAGGCTTTAATTAGATGAGAAACAAGAAAATGCAATTGAACAAATAGGTTTTCAGTCAAGAGAAAGAGAGTGGCATTAAATATCTTAGTAGCTAAAGGGGGAAGGTGCTGGCCCACTGGTAGTATCTGAATCAGTCATTGTTCAGATAACTGAACTAGATGATTTGTACATGGAAAACTGCAGTAATAACACAAATGGGCTCATTAGAAGTGTCTTCTTGAGTAACAGGGTAAGTTCATTATATGTTTGGAAAGATGAAAAATAAACAGGCTGTAGAGAAAAAATTTGTTTTCTCTGGTCAGCCTCACTTAATGCATGTTTACTTTTGTCTCTGCAGGTTGAGGACATCTGGACCTGTTCTGTGGAAGCGGCCATGTCGCAAGCAACTCACCCACCCACCTTCCCACTGAGCTTCCAACTCCTGAGCATTGTCCTGGTGTTGCTCTTCCATGCAGATGGCATCCGTGCAGAGGGCCCCAGCGAATTGCCTGTGAATGATACTGAGGAGTGCACTGGCTCATACATCTGCAAAAAGGGTGTGATTTTACCAATATGGGAACCGCAAGACCCATCATTCGGTGACAAAATTGCTCGGGCAACGGTGTATTTTGTAGCCATGGTGTACATGTTTCTGGGAGTATCCATCATTGCTGACCGCTTCATGTCCTCCATCGAAGTCATTACATCCCAAGAGAGGGAAATAACCATCAAGAAGCCCAATGGCGAGACCAGCAAAACCACAGTAAGGATCTGGAATGAGACCGTTTCCAACCTCACATTGATGGCCTTGGGCTCATCTGCCCCTGAGATTCTCCTCTCTGTTATCGAAGTGTGTGGCCATGGCTTCACAGCAGGAGACTTGGGACCAAGCACAATTGTGGGGAGTGCTGCATTTAACATGTTTGTCATCATTGCGATCTGTGTTTATGTGGTTCCAGATGGAGAGATAAGGAAGATCAAGCACTTGCGAGTGTTTTTTGTTACAGCGGCCTGGAGCATCTTTGCCTACACTTGGCTTTACATTATTTTATCTGTGTCTTCTCCCGGGATTGTGGAGGTTTGGGAAGGCTTGCTCACCTTCTTCTTCTTCCCCATTTGTGTGGTATTTGCCTGGATAGCTGACAGGAGGCTTTTATTTTACAAGTACGTCTACAAGAAATACCGAGCTGGCAAGCAGAGAGGCATGATCATTGAGCATGAGGGTGACCGGCCCTCCTCCAAAGCTGATATCGAGATGGATGGAAAGGTTGCTAACTCTCACGTGGAGAACTTTTTGGATGGGACACTGGTGTTGGAGGTGGATGAGAAAGACCAGGATGATGAGGAAGCCAGGAGGGAAATGGCTCGGATCCTGAAAGAGCTGAAACAAAAACACCCTGACAAGGAAATTGAACAGCTGATTGAGTTGGCCAATTACCAGGTCCTGAGCCAGCAGCAAAAGAGCAGGGCCTTTTACCGAATTCAGGCTACTCGGCTCATGACAGGAGCTGGCAACATCTTGAAGAGACATGCTGCAGACCAGGCCCGCAAAGCTGTCAGCATGCATGAGGTCAACAGCGAGGTGGCAGAAAATGATCCCATCAGCAAGCTCTACTTTGAGCAGGGGACCTACCAGTGTCTGGAGAACTGTGGCACAGTTGCCTTGACCATCATTCGCCGGGGAGGTGACTTGACCAACACAGTGTATGTTGACTTCAGGACAGAGGATGGGACAGCCAATGCTGGCTCTGACTATGAGTTCACTGAAGGGACAGTGGTCTTCAAGCCTGGAGAGACCCAGAAGGAAATCCGTGTTGGCATAATCGATGATGACATATTTGAGGAGGATGAGAACTTCCTGGTCCATCTCAGTAATGTCCGTGTGAGCACTGAGGCCTCAGATGAGGGCGTTCTTGAGGCCAGTCGTGTCTCAACACTTGCCTGTCTGGGATCACCATCTACTGCCACCGTCACCATCTTTGATGATGACCATGCCGGCATCTTCACTTTTGAGGAGCCGGTAATGCACATCAGTGAAAGTGTGGGGACCATGGAAGTGAAAGTGTTGCGAACCTCTGGTGCACGAGGAAATGTTATTGTGCCCTACAAAACCATTGAAGGCTCAGCCAAAGGTGGAGGAGAGGACTTTGAAGACACCTGCGGGGAGCTGGAGTTCCAGAATGATGAGATAGTGTAAGTGAAAGTTTTATTTGTTACTTACAGTCTCTGGTTCTCCTGACATTAAATGCACATGGCTCCCAGAGCTGCACTGGTGGTTTTTGGGTACAAGTGCGTTACAGAAAGCTATGGATGGCCTTATGTGCTTTGGGGAGCCTGAAATGCTTCATTCCTGCCTTGGTAACAGACCAGAGAGTGATGCCTGCTCGGGGGCACTCCACTTTTCCAGCAGCAGCAAAGTTGGACTGGCTTGTGAGCCCAGCTTCCCACACCCTATCCATGTGCTGAGCAGATCTCTATGGCCTCAGTCACAAGGATCTGTCTTGTGAAGGGCCTAAACTGAGTGTATGAATTGTGATACTTATTTTCCCTTGCCTGTTGAAAGTCAGGTCATCTGGAATTGGGTCACAGCCTGTTCTACTGATGCTGTGTCCAGGGCTTTGGTGAAGGTAACTTCACCTCCTACTCTTCTAAAGTCTGCAGTTCTGTATCACTGGCCAATGAATGTCCTGAAATAGTACTGTCATGCAGAGAAGTCTCATGGTTAGGATGCAACTGCAGCTACATTTGGCTGCTTGCAAATGATAAAGAGGCTGAAAGCTGTTGGAAGCTAATCCTGACTGTTGTTAGGTGGATGGTGGAAAAATTAGCGCTGTACCCTGCTTTATTACATTATGTAGAGAATACAAATTAGCCCAGTAAATCATGGTAGAAAACATCCATCCTTGGATATGCTGTGAAGATATTTCCTTGCCCAGCTGTGGCTCTGGGAGGAGTGAGGATTGGGAGTTGCATTGTTCCGGCCTCAGGCTCTTCCTATACTGAAGTCTGTCTGTACATCAGTCCCTACCAACAATAGACTCTAACACAAAACCGCTGTGTAGAACTTGGAGCTGTCACTGATAAAGGGCACTGCTGTGTCAAGGGAGAAGTAAGTGTTAACTTGGGTGTTGCACATCATACAGTGGGTCTCTTAGCAGCTGAGAGAGACCCACGATGAGTGCCGAGAGAAAGCCTTATGTTCTGTTCCTTGCTCTGCTTGCACAGGGAGAATGAAGCAAAAGCGGGAATCATAAAATGTCTTGAAGCAGGGGGAGAGAAAAAAGTGTTTTGTAGTTCTCAGGAAGGATATTAGACCAGTTGGGCTTTTGAAATCTCAGAAAAACTGAGCAAGAACT
Source organism: Bolborhynchus lineola (assembly GCA_025448015.1). Classification (NCBI taxonomy): domain Eukaryota; kingdom Metazoa; phylum Chordata; class Aves; order Psittaciformes; family Psittacidae; genus Bolborhynchus; species Bolborhynchus lineola. The sequence goes on along the minus strand of JAOEHX010047323.1, from coordinate 23,167 downwards.
TCACAGCTCCAGCAATCTGGAGGCCAGAATATGCGTGTTGCTCACACAAGGGTCGAGAGCACATGGTACGCCGTTGTTCCTGGCTCCAGAATGATAATTGTAGAAGCAAGGAATGCAGTTCTTGGATTCTCTTGTTTTCATTTTGGGGAAGCAGGGAGTTGTCTGCAGAGGTGCAATGAACTGGGGTATAAGGAGACCCCTGGAAAACTCTTTACTTTTTAACCAGGTCACTTGGCACTAGCAAAACTGGGCTACTGGCAGAAAGACTTTGAAGTTTTATCTCAGTTCCCCTGGGATGTGACATGTTTACATGGCAGGCCAAACACAGAAACACAGAACCACAGAGGGCTTAGAGGTGCTTAGGCTTCTCCATGTCTTGGATGCATCACTGTAGCCAGGACCTCTGTGCTTTCCTTCACCCAAGACAGGTAATGTCACCTACCTGTTGGTGCTCAGGCTGTGATGGGGGTTTTGCAGTGGGACAGTGATGCCTTCTCCAAGGCTTTGCACCAGGACCCTCTGTGCTGTGCCTCTGCTGGTGGCCTTTCCTCCGCTAATCTATTCACTACTGCCTTTTGCCAACAGCCCAGTAACCAACGGGTGTGCTGGGAACAGGCTGACCACATCCTGTCGGAGCTACTGCCTGACCTCCTGGGGTGTGCTGGTGTGCCCTCCCCATGCTGGCAAGCCTCCTCCTTCCTTTTCTTACTGGCTGTCAGCATGTGCACAGCAAGCAAGAAACTGGGGGAAAACAGCTTTCTTAGAAACCCGAGGGTGTTTTTTCTGTGCAGATGCCACGGCTTTCCCATCATCTCTCTATTGCCTTTAAACTATCTCTCCCTGGAATCACCATGAGGGATGGTACATGGGAAGCACCACTTTAGGAGTTAGCAGCCTGGTACAGATGGGGGCTTGGGGAATGGGGTGAGAAGAGCTGGCAACTGCAGGGCCATATGTTGACCAAGAGGCTTGCTTCATTCAGGTAGGAGAGGACATGCACATACTTCATTTTCCTGGGAGAAGTATGAAACTGACTGTAGAAATTGCAGTCTATTCATGTGCCTGAAAGGCAGTAGATGCCCATCTAAAGTCTGACTTCTACAGTCTACATTCAGGTATAGAATGGTACAGCTGACTTGCAGAAAATTTCCTGCACGTCTGTGTTTGCCGGGGCACAAGTTTAGGACAGCCCTGCAGCAGAAATGCATTATAGTCCTGAAGCTGAGGTGCTGTTTACAGCCATCATCCCTTGGAAGAATTTGCTCTAATGGAAGTAAAGATATTTGCTAGTGCAGTATGCGGATTATAGAGCTAAAGCCCGTTTGCTATGTCATTGCTTGTTAGTGCTGTGCTTCAGCTAAAATGCAGCTATGGAATGGTGCAGTTCCCCAGCACATTTGATTCAGTTGAGTTCTAAACCTTGAGGATTTCCCATGTTTTGGTGGCTAAGAGATAATTTTACTGCCCTTTCTAAAGGTGTTTAGTGCCTCTTTGCCATTCTAGGCTGTATCAGCTCGATACAACAGGGTAAGATGCGTTTTTGTGAAGCACTAACAGCAAAGGTAGGGCAGTGCAGGGGGACACGACGATGAAAGAAAACCATGTACAAGCCACTATTATTAGACTGCTGGTAAGTCCCAGTAAAATTAGAAAGTGCTGTGAGGGCCCTGATCTTCTGGAGACCTTTCTTCAGTTCCCAAAAGGCCTAATTACGTAACATGTTTGTTTGCAGCTTCCAGAGAGACTTTCCCATTTTGCAATCTGTTGATGTCCCCTTTCCCAGAGCACACGGAATAGCTGTGTAACTGCTGGAGCTGTGCCATTCCTGCACATTTGAACCAGGTTCTTATTCTGATGCTATCAAAAAAGATGCATAATGGAGAAGGTGTTGGTCCTTCTATTGAACATTTTATTCCAGCAAATGCCTGTAAGCATCTTGGAGTGATGCTTTTGTTCTCCTTGCTCCTGAAGCACAGCTTGTGTATTCAATGGGTGCATGTTGGCAAGTGAAAGAAATGGCATTTAAATGTGCTTTGCAAAGGGGTTAGCCAGGCTTGTGAAACAGATTGTTCCAAGCTGTGTGGGAAAGCTGAAGATGTCTGATTTGGGTCTCAGCAAGGTCAGTCTTAACTGATGCTTCACGGGTACCTGGGACTCTGAGGCATTGGTATAGGACATGGTGCTATTATTTAAGGTGTAAGGGAGAGTCTTCCCTCTGGAGACATCCTCAAAATGGTGACTCAGCCTTGCCTTGCATCTCTGTTAAAGATTCAAACTTTCTTGATGAGAACATGGAGAAGATGTGTAGTTTCAGGCTCTTCATGCCCACCCATCTACCGCAGCTATCATGATCATAGAAGAGGTCACTGGTTTATTTAGCCACTGTATTTTGTCTCCTGACTCAGTACCAAATAACTCAAAAGAAGTCCGGCTCCTATCTTGAAGGAGGAAGCAATCCTTCCCCCATCTGCTGGTGTCTTCTCTTTACTGTCTCAAAAAAAAACCAGGAGGGGCCTCTTTTTCAGAAGTCACTGCAAAGCTATATGAAAACTGTGTGTTCTTTCATGTTCAAAACCCAGTAGTTTTTCTAGAGATAACATTGCAACTGGAGTTCTATTACAATCTGCATTCTTACATCTGCACTACCACCCCTCAAAAGTTTTTACTGCATTAATAAGTCAGTGAGGAAGATAATGCATACAATTACATGGAAAACCAATTAAAGAGGTATTTCACCTATACAATTTACACCTGTAAATTCATGGAGAATCCTATGTCAATGGAACCTGTTGTTCGTAATATATAACTTAGCTGAAAGTTGCCTGCTGAAGGTTTAGGAGATTATACTCTTGGCCCACTGAATTTGACTTGTCCAAGCCGTCTTTGGAACGCCTCTGGAAGAATAAATCTAGGAACCAAATGCCAACAGTGACACAAATATGAGCTAAATCCTCTGATGTTTTTAGGGAAAGAGTCCCCAGAGACCACATAGCCTCCCTTCCTGAAAGTCCTTTAAAATTGACAGTGTCAATATATAGATTGTGGCAGGGGGAGAACAAAGTGGTACTGCTTTTTTAAGTTCCTCTTTTCTTTTCCAAGAGAAGTTGGGTGAGGTATTTCTAAAGAAACAGCAAAAATAAACCCTTGACTCAGCATTTGGACCTCTTTAGCTCTGCTTTTCATCTGTGGCCTGCAGCTTCAGAGAAAAAAATGAAACCTTCAGCATGCTCATCCTTGCAGTAGAACACATCAAAGAGCAGAGAGTCTTCCGGTGTGTCAGAGAGACTCTGTAAAGCAGGCTGAATGTGAAGGAAAGACATTCCTCTTCTCACGTTTCATTGTTGAGCATATTATCTCTTTGTGTGTCCCACTTTGTTTGCGTGGGTCAGTGTGCATCATCTCCCTGGCTTGCACTGGGTTAATGTCTGAAGCCACAGGATAAGGTATCATAACAGACCAAGCAAAGATTAAACTCTTATTCAACCTGCTTCCAGTACCTACCTCAGGGTCCCTGACAGTGTTCAAGGCCAGGCTGGACAGGACATCGAGCAACCTGCTCTAGTGGAAGGTGTTCCTGCCCATGTCAGGGGGATTGGAACTGTATGATCTGAAGGTTCTTTCCAACCCAAATTATTCTCTGATTCCATGTTTTCCCCTCATCACTGGCAGTCTTACCTGGCCCAGAGGGATTTGCAGGCAGTTCAAATACCACCACCAGGATCTAGATCTTGGGTCCTTGGCTGGAGCATCCAGTGCCCTGGGTCTTTCTTATGAGAGCTGGCCCTGGCCATGGCCCATAGCAGGAAGCAGAGCACGTGTGTTGCACCAGGCTAGGGCATGGCACAGGGGTCTGTTTTCATTTCCAGAGGAAATCTGGGGAGGAGATGTTCCCTAGGGCTGAAATGTGTCATTGCTTTGGGTCCCGAAGGCCAGAAACTGGTCATCCTCTCTGCAGGAGGGAAGATACAGCTATAACAGGGTGAACTGTGTTTTGTTTTTCTCCTCTTCATTCACACAATGCTTAATCTTTCCTGAACCCCCTTAAAATGTCAGTCTTAATATCTCCCAGCCATGTGCATCTCTCTTAAAACTGCTGTGCTCTTGTCTTGGCTGCACTGGGCAACCACTACATTTCTTTTAGGAGGCAGCAAGGCAACAAGTGTGAACACCATGTGGTGTTCAGAGATATTCCCCTTTCTCCTGCACCCAAGTGCCTGCAGGTGCTTGCTGTTTTCCAGTGCATACAGACTGGGCACCAAGTGACACACACATGGTATGTACCCGAAAAATCATTCCCAAGTGCCACGTCAGGTCTCCAGCCTGCAAAGCACATACTCACAGCTGTGTCTCTAAGGGTCTTATGGCCTAAGATGCTCCTCTTCTAACCAGAGTAAGGCCAGTGCTTGTGCTCCTGTGACATATCATCATGGTGTTATGGGACACGTTCTGCCTGTAGCTTGCTTGAGGAGGGAGAGCATGGGATGCAGTCTGTGCCATTTGCCCAAATAAGTAATGAAATCTAGGAACTTGATTTGGTGATGTCCCCTGTGGAGGGGATTGGGCAGCAAAGTTGTATTATTAGATGAAGTAAGTTGTGCCAGCACATCACTGGGGGGAGAAGGGTGAGGACAAGAGTGATTAGCTCTCAGTGAAGAACTGACATGGGTTTTGTCCTTGAAAAACTAATGTTGCCTTTTTTGTAATGAGCTGTTGTTGGCAATTTACTGCTGCCAGCTGCATCTCTGTGGTTGATTAAGGGAGCTCGGATCTTAAATATATAATAACACTGAAAGCCATTGAGAGGCAGTTATTAACTTCATCAGGGCCTGTGTACACATCCGCTGTGCTCCTTTATGAAAAGGCTACCTATTAAATGCATTGTAGTAATTTATGAAACACAGGATCTAGACTTGTTTTAAGAAATCAAAGCAGCAACTCTAGCTAAGGCTGTTGGCATGGGGAAAGAGTTATCTTGAAGTGCTGCTCTGCAACTCCTTGCCAGGGAGATGAGATTGAGGTATAGGAGAAGCCCTGTTGCCCTTTGCAGCCATGCCACTCTTCTTTCCCTGGCATGCACTTGAGCACTGCTAGCAGCAGCTTTAGCACCAGCTGTGATGGGCAGGTCAGCAGGGCAGAGATACATCCCTTTCCCTGCTGTGCACATGAGGTGCTTTACAGTGACAAATCCTTGTGCAGGGCGAGGTAAATAGTTGGTATACAAGACCCCGGTGCAAGTGCTGAGTTCAAGTTGTGCATCTGCCTTGGGAACAGGCTTCTTTCCTCTGACACTTTGCCTCTGTTTTGGCCATGGTGGATGGCACCCAGTAGCTATCTTCCAGCAGCAGGGCTGCACTTGTGGGCTTAAAACAAGAACAGAAGAACAAAAGCAGAGAGCTGACCACAGCCGGCATCCAAGCATCTGTGCAGGTGGGCAGAGAAACATCTGCTGTCATGCAGATCCAAACAGAGAGGAGAAGCTGGACCTGGCAGACAAATGGCTAAGTCAGAATCAGACCCTCCCTGGGGGAGAAGGCTGAGCCCAGAGACATCATCCCGCATGATTCAAGCGGATGGAGTTCTATCAGCAGGCTTTCTGCCACTGGGGATATGTGACATGCTGTGCCCCTGGCAGGCAGGCCCACCAGAGGTGATGCACATGTTTGGGTCTGCCTTGTATGTATTCTTGCTGGCTTTGCTCAGACCAGGAACAAAATCGTATGTTCGTAGCAATGACATGCATATCAGTGCCATGTAAGGGGAAACACACCTATGTTATCCCTTGTGTCTGCTCCTTCCCCTATTCTTTAGCACTGTAGGATAACTGTGTTAACCTTCACAGCCCAGTCTTGCTGAACCACCTGTATTTCTAACAGCACTCTTGAGTGAGGAGCTGTGATTAAAAGTTAGCCTTTTACAGCCACAGTAATTGTGATAGCTGGGTGCATGACCTAGCAGCAGTGGTACTAATGAGTATGTCATCTGCTTTGCAGTCTCAGGAATGGTTGGAGTTAAGGTCAGCCCTCTCTAAGTCATAAATGACATTTAGCCTGAGAACATCTTGGGAGATATCAAAAACTCTACTAATAATGTTTCTGACAACTGACATTGGAGGCATAAAACTGGTTTCCAAGAATGGCAATGCTGGATCCTGGGTGACAACAAATAGTAACAGCATTCTCTGTTTTAAAAATATCTTAGCATAAGAGAGAAAATATTCCCACTGCTGTGCAAATAAGAGGGTGACCAACATGTGCCTCGTCTGTCCAGTCCCTATATGGTACCATTCCCATAGTGTCTGGACTCCTTCTTACACAATCAAAGTAACAATAAAATGTGTCTGGCAATGAGAAACAAAGCAATAACAAAGAATGGGGACACAGACTGGATCCCCATGAAGTGGATGCTGGAAGGAGGCACATGGAGCTGACAGGATATGCCCGCTGCATCAGAGTAAAGCCCTTTCCAGGGGAAGGTCTTTTGAGTGCAGATGTTCTCAGATGGCTGAAGACAGGGATGGAGATGGGCTGAGGGGAGTCCAGTGCAGCGATACTACATTTGTTTTTCTCTGGATGTGGTTTAAATTTTACAGCATTGTTGTTAGGAAGCTTCTTTGCCCTTTGGAGTTCTTAAGTGATTCCTCTGGTCGTTAGCTCCTGTACAACGCTGGTGTGCAGTAGTCATATCCTGCACTATTTTGGGGTCACACGATGTGTCGCTAAATTAACCACAGGCCCAGTACACCCTAAGGAGGGCCTTGTCCCAGAGGCCAGATGCACCACCACCAAGTGATGAATCTGTTGTCTTGATGGCTGGGATGTAAGAAGGACATGAAGTTTCTTGCTGTGTCCAGAACAAAACAAAACAAATCAGAAATGACTGATTTTCTCACAGCTCTTCTCCAAACTCAGTTGCTTTCTTCCAGGAGAATAAAAGAGTTATACACAGGGCCTTTGCAAACAGTTTGGAGTAGAAGTAGAATCATAGAATTATTTAGGTTGGAAAGGACCTTAAGATTGTCTAGTTCCAATCCTCTTACCATGGGCAGGGACACCTTCCAGGTTGCTCAAAGCCTCTTCCAACCTGGCTTTGAACACTGACAGGGATGGAGCATCCAAAACTTTGTTGGGCAGCCTATTCCAGTGGCTTACCTTAATTACCTTAATTCTTTCTTATATCTAATGTAAATCTCCCCCATTTTAGTTTGAGTCCATTGCCCCTTGTCATATCACTACAGTCCCTTATGAAATATATTGATCCATTAAAGTGCTCAGCAGCCCCTCAAACTGCCCAGGCAGTCTCAGTTTTATGTGCTAATGGCTCAGCTTGCTCAGCACACACAAGCATTTGCCCTGCCTGCCTCTTCTCCCCAGCACTCACCCTCCCATCTCTGCACAACTCATGTGGGCTTGGCTCTGCCATCTTCCTACCAAGACCCTACCCATGCAGGCTGAGTGCTCCTCTCGCCAGTGTTGTGACAGATGACTTACCCTGCATGCCTTTAGATGTGGGCAAGAAACATGCCCGTCTGGAGACTGTGGACATCATGCTCTGAGGAGCTGTGCATCCTAAGCTGCAGCCCTTCTTTCCCTCTTGGCAATGCCATTTGGCAGCCCAGACTCTGATATCCTAATACGGCACAGCTCTCACATGAATGTGCAGCCCTGTCACAGCATGAGAGGCAGAAAAAAGTCTGTTCTGCAGGGAGTCTGGAATAAATAGAACTGTGATGAGCAGGGGAGAGATGCGCAAGTTTCATTGAGAATGGGAAGCCGGATCTGAGACAAAACCTGTTACTTTGGCTCAAGCAGGTTGGGAGCAGGTTTTGCCTTGCCCCAGAGTCTGTGCAGGGCTTTATATTTGCTTAGTTCAGTAGATTTGCATTCACACTTTAGGCTTGGTTGTTGAAATTGATGTTCCTCCTTAGTGACTGGATATATGGTGGGACCCAGGGGGATAAAGTAACACTCATACATAAGGTAAAAATAATATAAACAAAGTCAGTATTAATGCCACAAGCACAAATGATCCTACCAGAGGGGAAAGGGAGGGAAGAGTAACAGGAGATTGATTTACCTGACTCATGAGCTCTCCAGTGACCTGGAACTCGGAAAGAATTGTACAAAAACCTGAAAATGGGTCAGTTTAGCAGGGAGGATTGTAACAGAGCAGTGTGGGAGTGTAAGGTCAGAGGCAGGCTGAGCATGAACTGGACAAGAATTAGAGGGGAAGGAGATATCCTACCTATGCCTTAGCATTGCAGAGGGAGAAGGTGAAGGGAGCTGAGCCACAGATTCTGCCAAGAAGCAGATCCCTCTGCAGATGTCGGTGTTCATGAGGCCTGCAGGTGTAGGACAGAGATGATATAACATAGCTGTCCTTACACTCAGTGAGCATACTGAAATCTAGCTTTGTGTTAGGTGAATGCCTGAGGGGTTCTTTGAGCTGCTAGCAATCTCCCTAGAAGGTTTCCTGGGCAATAGGTGAGATCTGCAGGCAAGCTCAGGAACTGCCTTCAAAACCAGCTCAGGCAGATTAGGTCTGCTTTCTGTATCTGAAAGAGCCTAGCATAAATCATCACGTTATCCATTATGGCATGGATTTGACAGATGAACCACTTGGTGGATAATGAGTTAGATGGGTCACCACACCCAAAGAGTTGTTGCCAATGGCCCAGTGTTCAAGTGGAGATCAGTAATGAGTGGTGTCTCTCAGGGATCAGTGCTGGGATTGATCCTATACACCGACTTTGTCAGCTATGTGGGCAATAGGATCAAGTTTGCAGCAACGCCAAGCTGTGCAGTGCGGTCGACACGCTCGAGGGAAGGCATGTCATTCAGTGGGACCTGGAAACACTTGTGAAGTGGGCCAGTGTGAACCTCAGGAAGTTCATCATAGTGAAGTGCAAGGTCCTGCACCTGGGTGGGGACAATCCCAAGCACAAATACAGGCCGGACAGAGACTGGATTGGGAATATCCCTGGGGAGAAGGACTTGGGGGTTTTGGTCAATGAGAAGCTCACCGTGACCCATCAGTGTGTGCTCGAGCCTAGAAACCAACCTCTTCCTGGGCTGCATCATCAGCAGTGTGAACAGCAGGTCGAGGGAGGGGATTCTCCTCCTCTGCTCTGCCCTGGTGAGACATCCCCCCTGCAGTTGTGCCTCCAGTTCTGGGAAAACAACACAAGAGGGTCATGGAGCTGTTGGAGTGAGTCCAGAGGAGTCCACAGAGATGCTCTGAGGGCTGGAGTGCCTCTGCTATGGAGACAGGCTGAGAGAGCTGGGCTTGCTCAGCCTGGAGAAGAGAAGGCTCTGGGGAGACATTAGAGCAGCTTCCAGTGCCTAAAGGAGCCAACAAGAAATTTGAAGAGAGGCTTTTGACAGGGACATGTAGGGACGGGACAAGGAGGGATGGCTTTAAACTGGCAAAGGGGAGATTTAGCGCAGGTTGCCCAGGGAAGCTGTGACTGCCCCATCTCTGACAGTGTTCAAGGCCAGGTTGAACGGAGCTTTGAGCATGCTGGTCTAATGGAAGGTGTCTGTACTCATGGCAGGGGGCTGGATCTAGATGATCGTTAAGGTCCTATGACTGTAATCCTATTTCTAAATACTTCAGAGATAACAAGGAGAGGCATAACAGCTACTATATATATTTGTCAAGAATAAATCCTATCAAGCCAACCTAATTGCCATTTATGCCAGCTTTTTTGTTAAGGGAGAAGCAGTGGTTGTCATATCACTCAGCCTCAGAAGAGCTTTTAATGTTGCCTTGTTCAGTATTGCTGTAATGAAGCAGCGACTAAATGGGCCACAGGGGTGATGGGGTCAAACCTGTCTGGAAAGAGGAATGAGGCAGTGAATGGGATGAAAAGGTGTTCAGTAGATGCTTGTCCTGAACTGGAGCTTGTTGAGCAAGGAAAGGAGAAGTTTGGTGTACAAATTTGCAGGTAAGAGGAGTGGAGAGGCTGGAATCATTATTGAAGGTAGGCTGGAGATTTACAGAGGTGGGCTGGGAAATAGCCTGGGCAGAAGGAAGACACTCTAAAGTTCTTGTGCAATAGTAGTCATGAGCATAAATCCAAGTGAGAGGAGAACAACTGAGTCAGGGGGTGCAATTGTGACCCTGCAGCCAAATCTGAGCTCACAGTGTCATGCTCTTGAAATGAATGAGACAAACGTCATCCTGCAGATATTCATGGGGAGTGCAGCCATCCTTACACTCTCTCTGCCCAGCTGTGTCCAGCTTTGAGCCCTCGGCTCCAGAAGCAGTTGGGAAGAGTCCAACGGAAAGCACAGAAAATGACTAGTGGTCTAAGAAATGTAACCCAAGGTGGGAACTGTGGCTGTTTAATTTAGAAATAACACAGACATAGAGAAGGTCTAAGCCCTTAGCTATGTAAATGGCAATAAGATATTCTCTGTGTCTGCAGGGTCTTAAGGAAGCAACAGAGGCAATTCAGGTTACACAGAAGGAGAGACTTCCTCCTAGTACGGATGGGTCCACACAGGAGTAGCTTGGAGGAGTGGGAGACCTCTGTCAACAGCAGAGGACAGCTTAGAGACAATGTTGAAAACTTCACTGAAGATACCAGATGTATTTTTTTAGGACAAGTTTGGGTCAGATGAGGTCTTGGGAACTCTTCTTCTCCTGTTGTTATGTGTTAACGTCCATCATGTGAGTTACACTTCAGTCAGGTGGCCTTCGTCCTGCGTGGTCTTCTGAAGACGTAACATGCAAAGCAACCCACGGGTGGAGCAGAAAGTCCAAAAGTGCGCATAAACATGCAACCTTTAGAACTTGCTGTGGCCACCCAGTCTGGGCTCTTTGCTTCCGGTGGGTATCTATCTGGGACAGGACCAGATATCCATTGTGCTTGCCTGCCATCTGTCTCCTATGCTAATAATTAGATGCAATCCAAGCTTCCCTGCAGGAGAGCCCTGTCCCCACGGGGGAAGAAGCTAGGCTGCACAGATTAAGGAAGCTAATTAGAGGGGACGAGAGCATTGGTACTGAAGCCCCAACAGGAAAATTTGAAATCTAGGCAAGGGAGCAGTATTTAATTATATACAATTAAAACACGGCTCCTCAGCCCCCTGAGAACTGGCAGCCTTGGAAAGCCCTCACCAAGGTGTTAATGAACAGATCTGAGGGCAGTGGTGGGCTAGCAGCTGCACTTATTAAACTTCACCTGGGAAACACATCTAAAGAGAAGAGCTAAGAACATTCCTTGGACCACAGGCTCCTTATTTCTCTGTGGTGTTCTCCCTCTCCCAGAACAGGTAACGGGAGCCCAAAGCTCTGGCAGTGAAAGGGAGATTGCTCTGCTCTTCCACGCAGCCAGGCACAGACTATTGAAGACACCTATGCAAGGAGAGGCTATCCTGAAAACAGGGGAAATTGAGGAGGGTTGTAAATACTTGGCCTGACAAAGAGAAACAGTGTTTGTGCCCTTCTCTCCCAGTGCACAGGAGACAGATCTGCTGCCCTGTGCTGCCAGCCAGGGACTTCCTGTTATCTCTTTGATATTTCCCTTTGTTCCACAATGCTCCAAAGATATCGTGGGTTATTTTCCACAAGTTTGCTGTAGCCACTAAAGCAGCTACTTTCCTCTTCCTGCTCCTTTGCCACAGCACATATACAGTCCCTGACTTCTGATCCTTTAGCCTGCCCTCTCCAAGCCAGGAGGGTAGTTTGACTTCCCTGTAAAGTGCTTGCCTCATGTTCAGAAATCCACTGTTGCACACTTTGCCAGCTGAGCAATCAGACTGTGGATTGTAGCAGGAGCTTTCATCCCATAGCTGCTTCTGAGTGTTAATGTAGTAAAACCACGATGAGGGAAAGTTTGGATGATTCATGTAATCTGACAGGGTAGAACTGCAGAACCAGCCTGAAGTTTTCCAGAATTCCTCTTCCTCAGCAACTTCAAACCCTTAAGGAAGGCTTTAGTTCATCCTTGGGCGCTGAAGGAGGTGGTGCCTGTTTTGATTACAAATACAAAGTGGAGGAGGACTTCCACTTCCTAAAGGTAGCAAATTTGAGAAGTGCAAGCAAAAGTCTGGAAGTCGTTTTCCTCCGTCCTTGTCTCCTGGTCTTTTGCCTGGTCTTTGCCCCCACTTTCTTCTATGTCCATGTACAGAATCCATGAGTTCAATGAGATGGAACACCAAATTGGTAATTTGGTAATTGGCTCCTTTAAATGGTTGCGAGGCCTGAAAGTGATGCCAGTGCCGCTGAGGTCCTTTTTATTTGCCTGAGCCTTTCTGGTTATGTTTTACTCTGCCATGCCAAGAGCTAAAGCCTCAGGGGGTTCTGCAGTTGTGTTTTAGGTGAAAATTAAATTTCTTATTGAATCCCAGAGCTCCAAGAGTTGGGGTTTCAAGAAAAATGCTCACCAGCATCTAGAATGCCCTGTCTGGCCCTTGAGGTGCCAGCGGAGAATTTACATGCTCTGGGGGGAGAATTGCTTTCTATTATTAATCCTGCAGAGCTAGAAGGGAGGGTGGGAGGCTGATGTTGCTTCTCAATTCAAGTCTTCCTGAACCTAGTATCAATGAGCATGCTGGTCCCTTGCAATACACAAACAGACTTCTACAAAGCGCTTGCTAATGAACCAAACCATCAGTTTGTCCTTTCAGTGATTTGTGGGGAGTCAGTAAAAGACTCAACCTGGGGAGCTCATTATGCTGCTAAACTAGCACATTTTTAATAGAGATACTGGGATGCCGTTAGCTGCTGTGATGCAGGGTGAGCAGCTTGGCAGCACTGGAAGGCAACCTGTGAGAGGAGACGTCTGTCGCCTCTATGAGCACAGCCTCTGTCCTGGCTCATAATAGGGACAGGGCAGCCAGGCCATGCAGGTGGGACATGAGAGGCACTGATTTCCACCCCTACTCTGGACACTTCACCACACACATGGTGTAAACCAGAGACCTTCTGGAAAATACAGTCAGTCATACCTCAAAGGGAGTGTGGCACTGCTCAGCCACTGCTCTGCTTCATGGGTGCAGGGCATTTGCTGCCTTCAGCAATTGCATAGCTCAGCTACAAAGCTAATTCACACCACTGCCCTTTCCTCTTAATGTTAGTAGATGGACTTACTCATGCAGCAACTGTAGCCATCTCCAAAAGGGATGTATATATATCAAGGTGCCCAAATGCTTAAGGGTTGCATATGTTGATGCGTCAGCAATTACAGCAGGTGAAAGACCTACCAGGGAAGTGCATGTATGGGGATGAAGAGGGATAAGGTAGAAGAGGGATGAATACAAAATGAAAATTGGAAAAAGAGGTGTGGAAGAAAACCTGAAATCACAGTGGTTTGCGTGAGCGCTTCCTCTCAGCTGCTGGTGAGCAATTCCAGAGCAGCAGCATGCTCAGGGTGATGTTCAGAGGTTCCTGGTCCCATCAAAGCTTAGAGCAAGGTTAGGCTGCTGAACTTCACAACAACTAGTTGGAAAAAGTTTGGCTCTTGTTACAGAATTGAGTTTGACATCCATGTTTTAATGCATTGAGCTGATACTGCACAAGTTTCAGCTTCAGTGTGCTTGCAGAAAGAGCTCTGGCTTGGCATTAGGCAGAAAACATATAAGCAATGAGGAAAAGATAATTTTTCCTGCCTTGCCAAGAAAAATCATTGTGCATGGGAATGGGAGAACTAAAGTGATCCAATTTTTCCTGCTGTTGGTTAGCATTTTGGTGGCAAGGAAGTCACACTCTGTGTGGATAGGCACATGCATGTGAGAGACAGAAAAACAAAAGGTAACACAAAGAACTCCATATTTAATATTGTTGATAATTTCTTCCCTTCCAGCTAGCACAGAGGTTTGAAGTTCCTTTGCTGGACATGAGGGGAAATGTAGTGATCTGTGTGAACGTTATTTAACTAGAGAAGAAAGCTTTACCTTTCAGGGAAGTTGCAACTGAATCAGTTAGTTTGGAAGTCTGAAGAAATTAATTGAATTCTAGGGTTATTTATTGCCTCACAAAAAATTCAAGTTGCATTTTGAGCTGAACTTTCCTTCATTAACTCTGGAAACATGAGCAGGGGATGGATTTCAGGCCAAGTGTTTTGAAAGCCGATCAGCAACTGTGTCAGAAGGTGAAGCAACAACACTTCAGCATCTCAATTTCTCTGTGAAAGCCACTACATTGAAAAGGTATCTATCAAGTCAGGCACCTTGTGCAGCAGCTCTTTGCAAGTAGGGATTTGCTTCTAGCACCCTAGCTATGTGACGGAAAATCCTGCAAAGGAGCAGGTGGGAGTCATAGAGGCACATGTCAGCTTTGGATCTGGAGCTCAGCACGATAGTGATCTTTACCAGTAACCATGGAGAGTGAGGGTAGGGCCTGCCCTCCAGTCCTTGCTGGAGCACAGCACCCTTTGATTTGTGTCATGAGTTTTATTCATCTATTTCTTTTTGAGCTTAGGCACATGAACTAATTAGAGGAGAACTGGTGAGCTCTGATAATGCATTTGAACATGGGTAGCTGCAGGCTTCCATTTGGGCCATTAAAAATGGAGTAAAATGGTGTTCTCTTTGCACCAGTTACTGTGAGCACGGGCCTTGATTTGGCAGCAGTTATCTCCCCAGCACCACTGCACTAATGACTTCTAATGCAGAAAGTGTATCATTAATGCAATAGGGTTGTGTGAAGCTCCTGTATGAAAAGGAGAGGCTGAGACAGACTAGTTTATGATGAGCTTGTAACAAACCTGGGACAGACTGAATTTAAACCCTTGGGAGGCTGGAAGCCAAAACATTTGCTGACCCGTGAGGGGAAGCCCTTCCCGCATGAGCATCCTCCCGAGGATGAGGGCGTGCTGCAGGGTGAGTAAAGTGGGTCTGGAGACACGCCAGCACAAGCATTGCTCTCTCCTGCTCCTCCCTTGGTTTCTCCATCAGTCCCATTACAAAACAAGTCACACAGCCCCAGCAATACAAGAGAGGGGGATCCAGCATAAAGATTTCTCTTCAGGTTTTGCCAGGAGAGGCAAAGCCCATGAGGGTAAATTGCTCCCCAAAAAACCCACCTCATATCTCCTGAGGATCTTCTCTGCCTACTAGTGTGTTCCAGCAGCCTGAGCGATACTGGTATTTGAATGAGGCTTTCTTCCTTGCTCTGTGGTATCTCTCTGCTGACTGCAGGCAGATTTGGTGAAGATGGAGGCCGTTGATTCTTAGACATAAATGGTACACTGTGAAGATTTCATCTCTGGGCCAAACTACAGATACAGCATAGCTTCATAAGTCAAAGTTGCTAGAGAAGGTCTGTAAAGTTCACTTGGCTTAGCTCCCTGTGTGACAGAGCTTGTACAGGCTTGCTGGCTGTCATTCCTACAACAGCTGGAGCTGGGGAAATGTTTGATTGGCGGTTTTTCCCCAGAAGTACCTCACCATGTTTTCTCCTCTCAGTGGAAATGAGGAAAATTGCAAACTCCACAGAAGTGTACTTGGTTTTCATTTAGAAAGCTGGAGGAAGAGGAACCGTATAGAATGGAGGGCTTGTTTGTTAGGGAAGACACCTGGGACAAAATAAATATCATTCTTGCCTATTTCAGCCCTCAGTGGCAGAAATTTACATCACAACACTAACAGTGAGTGACCTGCAGAGATTTATTGTGCTGAGAAGGCCCTGGGCCATGATCCTGCTGTAGTGGTGTAGGCTGAGTTGTGCAGGAGGTGGAGGTTTATTTGCACACTATGACATTGGAAACAGACCACATCTCTTGAGCTGCAGAATAAAATTATCTTCAGTTTCTTCTGTTGCTCTGTGTCCCGTAGCAGTGCTCCCCAAAGTGGGTTGCAGTGCAGGCAGAAGTAAAATTCAGTACCCACTGGGACTACACATACCTGGAGCCATAACAGAAACCTTAGTGAGCTAAATCAGAACTTTTATCATCTAATTTCTCATCATCAACCAGTTTCTTGCATCTTGGTAGAGATGGTGGTGGAGAATAGTTCTTGCCCTCTGGAAGCAGTGTGCCATCTGAAATGCTGCCATCAGAGATGTGTTTTTCAGGCTTGTACATCTTCCTTTTCATTATCTTGTCAATGGGAGCTTGTGGAGGAAGGAGAATGTATTGGCAGGGAATATGAGGATATTTTGTTGTTGCCCTGTAGGTGCGGCCACTGAGTCCTTGGGCACAGCTCCTGCCAGGTATGGGGACAATAATTCCCTTTTTTGCCAGAAGAGTTGCAAGAGTGGCTGTAGCCTGGGACTGGGAAGCCAGCTCAGCCACATCTGTGCTGAAAATGCCTTGAAGCTGGAGGGTGAATCATAGAATCACAGAATCAACTAGGTTGGAAAAGACCTTCAAGATCATCAAGTCCAGCCTCTAACCTAAGGACTGCCAAGTCCAGAATCATCTGGCCGCTGCTTCTGTTGATAGGCTCCATACCTTTTGGCAAAGGAGCTCTTTTCAAATCTCAAAGCTATTGGCTGCAAAGGCAGTGCATTTTTGAAGTCTAGAGTATAAAAGACTGCAGATAAACCTGAAGAGTTTTCCCCAGTAGCTAAACCCCCGGGTTATATGTGTTGAAATTGTTGAGAGAAGATTCAACAAATGTTTGTAACACCCATACTTCTTACGAAGGATGCTGCATACTGAACAAGTGCATAGAACCCTTGTCTGTCAGCTAGGGAATGTAATGCCTGGGTTGCAACTGCATGAGTCTGCATGCAAATGCAGATGCTCTGGCTTGTGGCTGGGCACATCTAGCAGTTCCGGTGTTCCTTCCTTTTCAGATCTGTCCTTCCACATTTCCTAATCAGTGTTTGCAAGCACCACTTGCTTGGTTGTGACACGCAGGCAGGGAGTATTGAAGACTGGTGGTCAAAGCAAAGGAGGTTTCTGAGGCATGCAAAATGAAGATTGATAGCAAAGTGGCTCTGGAACATGTGAGGAAGCTCAGAAGCATCAGCAGGCATCAAGGTCTTTTCTCACCACACCTAGTCCTCCTGCGAGGCTGGAAAACCCCTTCTTCCTACAGAAACCTCATGGTTTTCCTCATATTGTCCCTGTTTACCACCATCCTCCCCTCGGTCTCACCACTCCAGTTTCCTCTGATCACCTTCAGAGTGTCAAGGGCTTAGGAGAAGGTGGCTTGTACCCTGCCTCAAACCAGGCAGACCTGAGCCACCCTGCCTCAAAAAGTGCTGTGGCTACCTACATAGGGATAATGCTGCTCTTGGTTTGGCCTTGCAGGCCCCTTGCTAAAGAGCTGATATCCAGCAGACTTAGTCCTCAGGTGTCAGAAATTAATCAGAGATCTGTGTTCTACTAGGATCTAAAACAGGATGCCTCAGTGTCCTTTGGGCACATGCCCCAAGCTGCACTGGGATGCATAGTGATGCATGTCTGTACAGCCTGATGGTGCAGAATGATCTGCTGCAAACACGCTGGCACTGGTTGGATAAGCCAAATGTGCACTGTGATACAGCACACGTAATAGCTACCAGCAAAAGCTATTGGATTTTGTATTTCAAACTGCAGTTCTCAAGCCTGCATCTTTGCACTTGCCATCACTGCAAAGAGGTTTGTTGTGCTTGATGGTTGTTTCTACCCTGCAAGCCCACCTTTTGCTGTGGCAGAGCTAGCTGGTGTTACTGCTGAGACCAAAATTCGGTTGGTTGTTCCATGACTGTGCCCTGCTGAGACACAGAACACGTTACTGAAAGAGAAACAAAAGAGGGTTTGTATTTAAATAGAAATGTTTCTCGTGGATTTGTCACCACATATGGTGGGGACATATGCAGAAATTAATTTGCTGCGCTTGCCTAGTAACAATAAGCAGGTTGAGACTGAATGTTAGATCTCACAAAGGAAATAAGACTTTTATAGTCTCTCTTTTTTCAGTTCAAATGTTCACTGCTGTTTTCTTGAAAGTGAGTTGCAAGTATTGAATTGGGGTGTGGGCAGGAAGGCATTCAACTGTAATGAAAAAGAAACAGGCTACCCCCAGAGGCACACGGGTTCGTCTGCATGACAGACGGCTTTATGAGATGTCCTATGCAGAGGCTGATCTCTTGATGAGGACCAAGCATTGCGAGCTCTGGCTCAAGGCTTATGAATATTGGCGAACTCACTTGACTGGTTCATGATTAATGTTACGGGTGAGCTGTTAAAAGCCTACATGCAGCAGGCCGAGAGCAGGAATGGCAGCTCTTTGCTTTTAGCATGAGACAGTCTCTGTGATGGAGTGCATGTGCACAGCAGTGTCTTGGAGAGAGAAAGCACTTGATATCTCAGGGCCAAAGCTGCTGATTTTTCAGAAGCTATGAACGTGTTCTCTCCTGGAAGGAAAACCTGCAATGCTGTTTTTCAAGCCCATCTGTGAGCACACATCCCTACTGTGTGTCTCACCTAAGAGGCGATGTCTCTACCATCCCAAACACACAGCAAAGGCAGAAATAATGACTCTTCCAGCACTACAGCAAACCTGAAATCTGGGAGGCAACAGCTTACAAGACAAAGGGGAAGGGAGGACACAGTTGACATCCATGGTGCTAGGTTTGTGAACACTCAGCTAAAGGCAGAAGGGGACAACAAGAAAACATTGCTGTCCCAAGCCAGGCTCCAGTTTGTTAATCCCTGGGTAGTGAAGAAGGACCTTGTGCCAGGTCATGTGCCCCACACTGGGGTCATCTCCACCCCTGTGCTATTGCTCCCGGCCATGTAGCGGATGCAGGAGCATGTGTGACACGAAGCACCTCTCTGAGTAAAGCTCTGCAGCTCATTTCCTGCTGCTGCAGAGGGGCACTGAGGGGATTCTTAAAATAATTTGAAGCTTTAGTGGAAAATGTGGACTTTTGCTATCGGAACATTGTGTGCACAATGTGTAAGTCATAATCACTACAACTGTCTGAAGCAAAGTGTTTCAATGCCTTTTCTAAGTCCATCTTCATGCAGGAGTTGGTTTTACTCTCATTTCTGCGAGCCTGAGTACCAGAAATCACCATTCTCCTGTTTGCCAGTGAGCACCTTATAGAATGATCTCTCTCTGCTTGGCGGAGTTTTACCTCAAGAGTGCACAGGGGGTCCCCAAATGACTTTACAGTAGTTAATAGTGCTTTATAATTCAGAACTGCTGTTGCAGGCACGAGAGCCTTGGGGATGTCTCTGTGCATCTCCAGTGTGCTATGCCCTGTTGTACACGTGGTTGCAAGTGTGGCATGCTGAGACACCCCTGGGAGAGCAGAGCTCTTAATGCAACAGCGTGACAATCATACTTCAAAGCTGATTGATGATACGGGCTTGTTAATTTTACAGAGGCTAATGGATCTCCGTGGTGCCACATGTAGAGGATTCCTAGGGACTTTTAGCATCTTTTTCTCCCCTGTGTAGTTCTTTGACCATATATAGCCACAGTATCAACTTACATGCCTGGGGATTTCAGCTTTCTGTTTAGATTTTAGATTAAAAGCTGCAGTTGGAAGTGATTGTTATGAATATTTCCTGCTATCTGGTAGCAAGGCTGACTTCAGTCCCTTCTAAGGAATTCACCATAATTATCCTTTGTAACAGCTGCAGTGAAAACTCCGCTCCTGGCAAAAGCCTGTGGATGAAGCCTGCCCTCCGGCTGCTCTGGTGGGATGGGGCTATGGCACTGTCGGAGGGGCTGAAGGCTCAGGAAGGCAGAGCTCCGCTGCAAAACCCACCACGGTGCTGCTGGCCTCTGCGCCGGGAGCTGCAGCTCTGTTGCTTTGCTATGGGACTGCTGCTAGGGTAACGCCAGTGTCTGATGTCACACGCTCCAGCAATGCTTACCAGCCAAAGTTAGCGTGTGCAAAGACTACCGGTGATGAGTTTAGACTGCAAGTACAAAAGAGGGGACACTGCTGTTCCCTTTGCAGGGCGGAATCTGCCTGGCCGCTTTCCCCTTCCTGGCAGGGTGCTGGTGGAGTGGACCCTGTTTCCAGGAGCTGGGGTTTGAAAAGCAAATGAGCCTCCTTTGTCCCATCCTGAGGCTTGTAAAGGTGATGGAAGTGTTAAATGAAAAGGGCCACCTGCATCCTCCTGAGGTTTCTCTGTTGTGGCCGCACAGGAGATGGGAGTTGGTGCTGGGCACTCTCACACTATGGGGAATTGAAGGATTCACCCAGGTTCTGCTCCCTGCTGACCACCAGCAAAAGCAACTTGTGCCTGAGTGCCATGCAGTACACCATCCATCTATCCTTATTGCATGGGGTGACGTCTCCCCTTGAGTACAGCCAATGGAGCGCATAGGCTGGACCTTTCTGGAGGAGTGTTTCTGTGGTTTCCATTTTTAGGGAAAAGTAATGAATGCAGTGAGCATTTGGAGGCATTGTCACTCACTCTAGAGAAGCCCTCAGACTGACGTCTGGGCAGCTGCTTTCAGTTTCCTGCTTCACTGATCAGTTATTTCTCTGAACACTCAGAGTAACAAGGTGGATAAGGGCTGTCACCCTGGCCAGGATTCTTCCTTTTTGATTTTCTCCTTCCTCCCTCTCTTGTCTGTCTTTCAAAATATCTTCACATATCAAAAAAAATAAAAAACCAAATAAAATCAGCCAAACCTGCTGCTCCATGCAGAGGGCTAAAAAAATAATGCAGCAAGATCAGTGTGAAATCTGGCTCCCAGGGCCTCTAGAAATTTGTGCCATAGAAACACTGCACCGTTGTGCAATTTAGTGCCTCTGAAGAAGAATAAATCTGCTTTCAAAAAAACCCATCTGCATATTGCATATATTTATAGTTAGCTGCAAGCCTTTCCAGTGAGAACTTTTAGAATTTATTTTAAATTAAAGTGACTAGCGTGACATACCAGTACTTAGCCTTTTAACAAAAACATTTTAGTCGTATAAATACAGTTGCTATTATTAAACTCTAGGGAAAGCCAGCAAGCTGCTCTAAATAACATCCCTCTGGTTTGCCTGTCTGGGCTCTTCTGTTGATACCCAGAACTGAGCCATTGGAACACTTTGTGGGAAGCCAGGGGTTCATTTTATTCTCTGCTCCCCTGATGGCTGTAGAAGCTTGTTTTAAACTTTGTTTCCATCTTCATTTTTCCCCTCCCGCTTTCCATTTTGTTATTCCTTATACCTTTTTTCCTTTAGGCCTTTTATCTTTTTCCTCCTTCTTATCGCCCAAGGAAGCTCAATTCCCTGTGGTACTGTTTGGCCTTCTCTCTGAAGGTAGACAGAAACCGGCCTGATAAATCAGTTGCTGGGTCTGACTTGAAGAATGTCACAAGTTGCCCTGTGGGGTTAGCAGAAAGTAGGGAGATTTTTGTGCATTGAGAAATACCCATAACTGAGATTTTAGGAAATCTCAATCCATTTATCCTATCTGTATTTGCACCCTTCAGAAATGCCAGGCGGGAGAAAGTTCTGATGCTCTGGAGTAAATAACACCAAACACTGGCAGGTTTCTACTTGTGATCTGCATGACGCAGGACGGGCTCCCTTTTTTGGGACCTCCCATCCAAAGAACTGTCCAGAGGTTAAGAGGCAGGCAGCCAAATACTGGGGTCAATCCCATCTCCTCGTGTTGGTCTTCACCCAGTTCATTTCCAAACAAGAGCTAAGCAGCTCTTCCTTGTGCAGCCTTTAAGCCTGGGTGGCTGCTAGGAGAGGGAGGAGGCAATAAATCACTTCAGCCAAAGGCACGGACCCATCCAGTCACTTAATTAACGAGGGGCTTTCTCCTTATTTGTAACCTCCTTTTAAAGCAGATGAGTATGACTGGTAGTGAAAGGAAACATATGCAAGAGTTTAAAAATAGATGTGTCACGGCAGCGAGGAAATTTTTTCCCTGCCATGTGTGGATGGAGCCAGCATCCAGCATCTCCCGTTTGCCTAAGACTGTGAATGAGATCCTGTGTGCATGCTGCAGAAGTGTCCCTCTCGGCTCCTGTCCTCCAGCACAGGCAGCATGCAAGGAAAACCAGCCTGCTTCTGCTTGTGTTCCCATACTAGTCCAGCAGTGGCCTCTTGGGATTTATCCAGCACAACCTGACTTTCCTTGCTGTATAATCATTCTGCCTGTGCTGGGAACCTCCTGCCTGCCTGTACTCATGATGCATGCAGGATCCTTTATATGTGGTGTGTTATTGGCTCTCCTTGCGTAGTTTAACCACAATGTGGGTTCATAAGAGCACGTCAGTCAGACAGGTTGTCCCTGCTTTGCTCTGCTGTCCTTCACTTCCTCTGCAGCCCACAGATGTGCCTCTACCTGTCACCATGCTGGCCACGTGCTTTTCTCTCCCCTCTCCCATCACCCATAAAGTTTGTTTCTGTATTTCTACATCCAAAGACATAAAGCAGGGCCCTGCCATGCTAGCAATTGATAATACCACATCCTGCCCAAAGGACTTCGTACAGGCCTATAAGCACCATTAATCTTGCACTTGCAGGTGGGAAATGGAGGCACAGGGGTCTGGGGCTAGCCCATGGGAACCTCCTGACATGCATCAGTGTTGAAGCTCCCCTGCCAGCCTGCGGGCTTTGGGGTGGGTTTTCTCACTGGGAGAAGAACAGCAGCCGTGTCCTGCCCACAGCCTCCTCCAGCCAGCTTCAATCTTCAAGCAGCTCTTGAGGGAAACCAGTGGACATTCATGGGTTTTCCAATATACTTTGTTAATTGCTGGACTGAAATGTTGGGTTCGGCTCTCCACACCACACTTCAAAACTGAATTAGAAGGGGTAGAGCTGTTGATGTCATCTACCTGGACTTGTGCAAAGCATTTGTCACTGTCCCACATGACATCCTTGTTTCTAAATTGGAGAGACATCAATTGGATGGATGGACCATTTGGTGGATAAAGAACTGGCTGGATGGCCACACGCAAAGAGTTGTGCAGCTGGAGACCAGTAACGAGTGGTGTCCCTCAGGGATCGGTGTTGGGACCGGTCTTGTTCAGCATCTTTGTCAGTGACATGGACAGTGGGATTGAGTGCGCCCTCAGCAAATTTGTTGATGACACCAAGCTGGGTGGTTCGGTTGATACTCTGGAGGGAAGGAATGCCATCCAGAGGGACCTTGACACGCTTGTGAGGTGGGCTGATGCCAACCTGATGAAGTTAAACCATGCCAAGTGCAAGGTCCTACACCTGAGTAGAGCAATTGCATGCACAGCTACAGGTTGGGCAGAGAAGAGATTGAGAGCAGCCCAAGGAGAAGGACTTGGGGGTGTTGGTCGATGGAAAA
>JAOEHX010047320.1:4574-15715 GCA_025448015.1 Bolborhynchus lineola | reverse complement strand
AAGAGGCTGGAACATCCAGAGGGAATGCCCAACCTTCTACCTATGCACACATCCAGCTCCTCATGGAAATAACCCATAACCCGAGGGACCCCGACATCCCACCACCAGGCCCATCACGTTAATCACATCTCCCTGTCTCTCCTTGAGTGCCTGTCTAACATCATCTCCTGTCCTTATGATATTAGCCTCTTTGTCCTGGAACCTGTTAAAATCTGCAATTGCTTATGCACCCCAGGGAATTAAAAGATCAAGCGCATCTCCAGATGCCGAGCCTGAGCCGAGCATCCAGCTGAGCTCGCACACAGCCTCTTTGGCTGGAGCACTGCAAAGATAAGGGTAATGCTCCAAACATCCAAGCAGCCCTCGGAGGTCAAGCCGCTCTCCCTTCCCACTTGACATTATCTTCCTTGGGATCTCCTTGTTGACATACAGATTTCAGGGAAGGAGTACGTCTTATTATTAAAAGCTTTTGATTGCCAGACACATCCTCCAGCTTGGGCATGTGTTCTGCGTCTCTGCAGACACATGCGCCATCTTTCAGGTCACCTCTGTGCCCCTGTCAAATACTGGCATGAGATCTTCTTCTAAATCTTCTGGAAATCCCCCCTGTCCCAACACTTGGCCGCTGCCTGCGCTCGGCACGCTTTGTTGGAATAGGCATTTGATATATGCTGACGTGAGTGACGCATGACATTAGAAGAACTATTCTGGGATGGGCGCAGCCCATCTGGCATTGTACTCCCAAAATTCCCTTTGAGAACCTCCCTGAAACAATATGTGCTGCATCCATCCACCTCAGTCCCTTCACCATGAGATCCCATCTTTCTGACCTCAAGCTGGCCCCAAGAAGAGCTGAGAGCAGAAAGCTACAGTGGGGGGACCTGCAGCCGGGGACTCCACCAAACCCACTGGGGGATCAGCAGCATCCCTATGGGCTCCACACAGGCAACAATGCCTGCCTGCCTGCCCCACAGCTTCCCTGCCTCGGTGCTGGCTGACACCGCTGCCATGCTGTCCCCGTCGGAGGAAAGGGCCCAAGGAGAAGCCGGGAAACCAGAGTCAGGACGATTCAGGAAGGAAGGAGCTTTGCCGCACCTCGCTCCTGTCAGATGCTGGGGAGAGCTCTTGTGAAACCCGGACGCCTCCTGACTCGCACAGCGGCAGGAAGAGCACAGCCCGGGCTCCTGAGCTGTGCTGACATGCCCCGGAGATCCCGAACACCCAACGGACGAGGCAGGCGGTGGCAGAGTGATGCAATGAGCAGAAAGTCACCCGGCTCTTCTTCGCCAGCCGGTCCAGGGAGCGAGGAGACCAGGCTGCCACTGCAAATGCCTTCCAAGCACCCACCCGCTCACTACTAACAGCAAGCCTGGGAGAAGCCCGACCTAAAACCTCCTGCGGACACCACCACAGACTCAAGCAAACGCCCTGGCTCTGGAAATAAGAGGTTCTAAGCAAAATCAAGGGGGTCTTGAGAAAGGCATTAGGCAGAGAACAGCAAAAGGGAAGACCCCAAAGACCCGTGGCCCCCTCCTGCAGTACCTCTCACCCCAAGGCTGGATGAGATCACAGGCACACCACCTGACACCATCCTGAGATCACCAGTTCCCCCGGGGTTAAAGCAGAGGGGGCTGGAACACCTCCAAAGAAAAACACCACACAATTTCATTGAAAGCAGAGCACTTCACGGAGGCAAAGACTACAATAAACTCTCCAGAAGCAAGACTTCTGCAGTCTGAGGCTCTTGGATCATTCCTGATGTGAGAAAAAGACTACAATCAGAAACTTAACCTTTGCTAAAGGGTTCTAAAAAGGCTGTTCCGAAACAATCCTTTTTGTAAGACCTTTTGAGTCTGTTCCAGCAAGAAACAAACCCCTCAAAACCAGTAGCAGAACAGAACTGCTGTCCCCCAGCCCCAGCCCAGAGGCAGCGATGGGCTCCAGCAGCCAGAGGATAGCCCGAGCCCGATGAGCTGAGCTCTGAGCCAGCATGCTTGTGACCAGCCTCTGCAGAAGCATCTCCCTAACCCCATACCCAGCACTCGCCAGAGCATGTTCATCACCAGCGAGAACAGCCTTAAACCAGGCTGCTGCTGGTAAAGGTGTTCTCCTTTGAGCCTTGTTTTGGTCAGCCAGACTCAGAGACATGGGGAGGCAGGAACTCCCCAGGACAACACTCCACTGAGACGAGTCATCTGTTCTGAAGGCGTCAAGGAATTGTCCTGCTCTTTCACCACCAGACCAACAGCCTGGAGAAGCCCGTTTTCTCTTCTGTTCACTTCTGGGATCCTCCTCCTGCCCTTTCCAATGGCAGAAGCGGTGATCACCCTCACTGCCTGTACAGGAAGGCTCTAAAAGACCTCCAGAGAGAACCTAACGCTGTGTTGAGTCCCTGCAATTCTCAGAGTCTCTTTGGCAGGCCCTGCTGATCTCCTGCCGTTTGGAGCTGCCTCAGGAACGATGCATTTCAGCAGGGCTGCGTGGCCGTGAGTCTCAAAGGTCTTTAGGAAGGCAAAACCTCAGATTTGCATTCTCTTCCACCTAGGGATGGACATCGCCCCATAACACAGGTGGAGACTGAGGCTTGGAGAGAGTGAGGCAAATTGGGAATACCGTCTGCTTTCTGTCCCACAGCCTACTACCTTTCTCCTGCTGCTGCTTCAATCCATCAGTGTTAGAAGAGCTTTTCTTAGCACTTCCTTGCCCCCAGCTCAACAGTTTCTCCCACTCTTCTGCTGCTTCCTGCGCCCTCAGGCAGAACCTGGCTTCCTGTCCTGTGCTCGGGAGTCTCCAGGTCTGTCACCACATTTGCAGCTCCCCAGTCCAACTGGCACGGTCCTTACAGCAACCCCGCATGTGCCAGACATTACTCAACAGTCACATGCGGCTCTATTGGGACGATAACGAGGAATTATTTCATGGCTCCTGTGACCTGCTGGGTCAGCGAAGAGACCTGCAGGGAGCTCCGTGTGCCCCAAGGCCACCTGAGCGCTGCAGCTCGGCTGCGGTCACAGCACTCAGGAGCCCGGGGAGCAGAGCCACACGGTTTAAGCCGCACGCAGGAGCGCTTGGTCTGACAGCCCCACTCTGACCTGAGGATATGCACTGTTCAGATCACTCAGGGTCCCGGGGCTCTGGATCTGCTCCCTAAACAGACAAGTGTCAAGGAAGACTTGGCCTCCATTCCTGCACCCAGTGCCAACACTAAATGCAACATGCAAAGGACACACCTGCAGCTAAAGCCCAGGCTGGGGTGCCGGGGGGCCACCACAGCACAGACCGCAGCAGTGCACCCAGCTGGGGCGGGGGACCCGGCACCACGATGCCGGGAAGAGGGGGCACAGCAAGGCTGGCTGCTCCAGCACACGCCAGCCCGGGCTGCAGAAGAGACGCAGAGCAGCCGAGCGCTCCTCCACGATTATGGATACCAGGCCCAGCGCCTCGGAGCCTGGGCTCTATATTTAAACCCGCCTGAGGTCACTTCCTTTTCCCAGCAGCTCCCACCCCAGTCACCTCATATTTGCATGCCATCATGACTAAGGCACATCGGGGTTTAAGGTCAGAGGGGAAGCGGCCACACATCCGCCTCGCAGGAAATTCCACCCTGGGAAACCCTTCACCTTCCCCAGTGTGGATCGGCTGCACTCAGGCTCCGGCAGCAAGATCCTGCTGCTGAGGGGTGGCAGCTGGTACCGGGACCCCAGCGCTGGGCTGGAGAGGGCCAGGGAGACCTCCGGAAGAGGGGAACCCATGCTCCCCACCTGCTTTACCACCAGACTCCAGGCTTGCACCAGCGCCAGAGAGGGGCTTTCCCACTGCACACCCTGAAAGGGCAACTGCTCACCCAGCACGCTTCACCTCCTGCACACCTCGAGCTGAAATTCCCCCTTTCTCCCACGCAGGGGATGTGAAGAGGCACAGCCTTCCCCCCAGACACAGCCCCAAGGCACAGGCACCACCGTGCCCTTACACAAACACCCCCGGAGCTCACCAAGCTCCTCCAGAGGCACAGTGATGTAAACCCTGAGAGCCAGGCCTCCAACTGCCCCACGAGAGACAGGCAGAAAGAGCCAGGAGCTGCCTCACCTCACTGCCTGCAGACCTTGGGGTGGAGGGGATGGCAGCGGCACCCCTGTTTAACAGCAGATGTACACGCAGGGACAGGGAGGAGGGACCAAAGAGCAGCTCTGGGGCTGCCCCAAGCAGCCGCTCTTCTCCACCATGAGAGACAAGGTCTCATCAACCTGTGATGTGCGGAGCGGGCACTGCTTTCTGACACTCCTGCAGCCCCCCAGCCTGGGGCTCGTAGGAGGCTTTGGGGTTTGCAGTGGTCCTTGGGGCCCTGCACACTCAACTCGAATTATGCCATTATTTCAAAGCCAGAACATATGGAAAAGAAAAGTTATTGTATCACCACAGACCAAGGAACAAAGGAAGGGGGGAGAGTGCAAAGGCTATCTAGAGGGACAAGTGGAGATTACAGATCTTTTGGAAGCAAGGTAGCCTCTCCCTCATCCCACAGATTCTGGAGAGGAAATGTGCAATGAAGCAGGGGTGCCCTAAAGAGGCAGCCCTACAATCCCCAGAGCCAGCTGATGGGGAAGCATCACTGCTACCCAAAGTGCGGAGCTGGCCAGCAGAGAGGGACGTAGATGTCCAGCTCCTGTGGCCGGTGACAGGGTACTCGCTGTCCTCTCAGGCACACGGACACCGCTCCCCGGCTCCGAGCCAGCACCCTGGCAGCGTGAGCACACGGGCGCTGCACGCTTGCGCCCTCCCAGGCTGCACCCCCACGACAACAGGAACCAGAAGCCACAGCAGGCCACCAGCAGCTCGTTGGCCCGAGATCACATTACAGGACAGGAAGGAAGAAAGCACTGTGATCAGGCTGGAATCGCTTTAAACAGCTTCCACACCGATACCTTGGCCACTGGAATTAGCACCCGAACACCCTAAACATCTCGTTCCTAAAGACATGTCCTGCTCTGGCACACGCATAGGGACCAGAGCACCACGGACACCGGCGGCCCCGCCAGGGCTGGACAAGGGCTGCTCAGGAAGCAAGGTCATGGCAGCAAGCAGCCTGGGAGAAGGCAGAGAGCCTCGCTACACCTTGTTGGGGGACATCAAGGCTCAGCAGGGCACTGCCTCTCCATATACGCCTTCACTGCAGGCACGCGCAGGCTGTCCTCAGAAGAGCAGCAGCCCATGGGTTTGGAGGCAGAGGCAGGTGCTTCCCTGCAGCTCCCCTCCTTGTACTCAGTGGTGGTGGGAGCTCCTCCACCTTCCCACAGCACCTCCAGTTCCACGCATGCCCTGCTGCCGGCAGGCAGAGGGTTAATGATGCCCAGGGAGCTGCAGGCAGCCTCCTCCTTGCCCTCTCAGGAACAATGGGGCCATTGTGGGAGGCCAGGCAAGTGTGGGCAGATCCCTTCCCCTGGCAGTCACCCACTGGGTGGGTCCTCACTGCCACTCAGGTAGGTGGAGAGCCCCATGGAATACACGTGGCCAGCCAGGCGCAGGAACACCCTGCCAGCGTGCCGGTGGCCCCACCGATCCACCTGGGTACCAAAGGCAGGCAGGCAGGCAGGCAGGGGCGCAGAGCTGCCAGTGCAGCAGACCCGGCGGGGAGCCGGGGCTGAGCGCTGCCCACACGCCAGCACCCCACCTGGGTGTCCACCAGGATCAGCTGCGCCCTCAGGATGTGTCTCGGGCGGAATGGAGCAGGAGGAACAGGGTTCTTCTCACCCCAAAGTCACATCTCAATGGCGGGTGCAGGTGCTGAGCTGGGACCAAGAGCTTCTGGGAAACCTGAGAACTCCACAACTTGACACACACGTGAGCAGCGAGAACATGACTGCAAGGGGAGTTCGGGGGGGGTGGGGGTGGTGGTGACAGTGTTCCAAGCCTCCACAGTCTGAAACTGGGATGAGTAAGCAAGGAAGGAAGCAGCTCCAACATACTCCTACTCTCCTGCAGATTTGCATCTCCAGGCCCCAGCACGTCAGTGCAAAGAAAACTCGGGATGCTCCAAATTCATTCCCCAAGACACAGAGCAGATCCCGACACAGCGGCAGCGCCACCAGGAAATCCTACCCAAGGCAAGGCTGGCTCTCCGTCATGCTTGCGGACTTCAGCAGGGCCTCATGGTCCCCCTTGGGCAGGGGACCAGGGTACACAACAACAAAGTCAGCTAATTGAAGCATACACTGAGCATCTGCGTGAAGGAATGGCCAGGAACCTGACTCTGGACCGAGAGCCACTGCATGCTGCCTCCAGCATCAGAAGCAGGTCCCACGGAGCAGAGCAGCGCAACGAGAAGGGGAAAAGAGCTCGGCACTGCCTCCCAGGGAGCCCTGTCATAAGCCCGCAGGCTATGGAGTGCAGCTCCAAACATCTGGAGTAGCCCAAGTCCCGACAGGAGGGAGGTGCAGCTCAGATGAGCAGTACTCTGACCTGCAGCCCCACTCTGCCAGCAGTCCCCAACCACTTCTTTTCCACCCAGCCTCCCGGCGTCCCGCACTAGCCCAGGAGTGCCACTGCCCCCCAGTTTTCCCAGAGCCAGGCTGATAAACAAGCAGCCTGAGCAGCCTCGGGCAGATCTCCAGGTCTGTGCCCCAGTCATGCTTTCAGAGCCAGAGCTTTCTCCCCTGCACCTCCCAGGTAACAGTTGTGTCACCTTTTCACACTTCCCACCGGCAGGCATCACTTTATGCCTTGCCCCCAGTTCGCTCCCTGCTGCTGCTGTTGCTCAACCCTGCCAAACCCACCTCCAGACATGCCACACAGGTTAAATACAGCACTGCTTCGGGTCCCGAATGGGAGGCTCTCAAAGAAAGGGTGACAAACAGATGTGCCAACGTAAACGTGTTCCCCACTTTGCATCCAGCTCTGATCAATAAACCAGTGCAGCCTGCGGGTGGATTTTCCTCTTCCCTACATGTGCAACCAAGAGGGCCCAAGACGAGGGCAAGTAAAAACGCCTAACAGATCTGACAAGGGAGGGTTAACCTGTGTGCCTTTACAAGGCAGCATGCCTGAAAGAAAACACGGTCTCGCCTCCCAACAAGGAAGAGGAAGAATCTGGGTAACCTCTGGCAAAAGCGGGGCGGGAGGGGATGAGGGGGAAAGGAGAAAGAGAAATCAGGGCAAGAGGGACAAAACAATCTTTGTCCTCGTTCCGCAGGTCACGCAAGTGCAAGGCAGCCGCAGTACCCGCTGCCCCAGCCCAGACAGCCAGAAACAGGCACAACCGGCCCAGTTTCACCAAGCCTGAGAGAAACCTGGCTCCATGGCCTAGGGAAAGCCACAACCCTGCATTCAGGAAAGAGGCAGAGCACGGATGGGATTTCCAGGCTACCCCGATAATCAGCTCACAGGTAGGCAAGCACAGGCTCAGAGCACATCACTCGGCAGCGCGCCCTTCGATTCAGACACTGCGCCTTTAAACGTGGCTCAAGACCACACAAGGGTTAAATCTGCCTATAAATATCTGTTCTCAGCAGGGCTGCTGCTCTGAACCCTCCAGCCATCTGTTCTAGCTTTCCCCCATCTAAGACTCTAACATCTGAAGCACGCTCACAATTCTTAGGAGTGCTCCCAAAAATAGACCAGCGCTGTGGCTTCACTCTGTCGCCCGTGTTTGCGAGTGCAGGAGCATGTACAAGCCTGGAGCTGCGCGAACGCGAACACGTCTGCCTCTGCGAGGCGAGCAGGCCTGCACCAGCACAGCTCCATTTGCATCCGTGTTGGCGTGGCTGCGCCTGCCTAACCGCAGATCCATGTGAATCTGCATGAGCATGCCTGCGCCGGTACGAGCCTGCATGTGCACACGTGTGCGCGTCTGCACCGCAGCGGGGGTGTGAGAGAACACGGATGATGCTGCCAGGGATGCGATGGGGCGAAGTCCTGCTGTGCCCGCTTCCCAGTGGGACACGGCCAAGGCACTGCTCCCGCTGCAGCCTGGCCTCAGCATAAACCAGCTTAGCCTGCGAGGTCCCACTGCCCCTGGGCCCTGGCACTGCAACCTTGAGAGCGAGCCCGCCCTGCAGCGCAGCAGGGAGGGGAGGGCGCGCTCCTCTTGTTCAGAGCTTGGCTCAGCAAATTCTGCAATCCCACCTCCGGGCACCAGAACCTCACTGTGAAAGCAAGTAAAGCCTGATCTGTGTGAGGCCGGAGACACACCATCCCGCTCACATCCACAGCCAGCTGGGGCTTGCAGGATTTCCTCAAGCACTCCATGCACACAGGGCAAGGCTCCTACTGCAGACACGACAGCTTTCTCCTGGAGCAGATTGGGCTCCAAGTCTCTTGTAGGCCTTTCCAAATATCAAAGACATCACTAGGTTCACCCTTCTGACTGCCAAACCCATTAGCCTCATTCCGCACGGGCAGATCCAGAGGATAATAACTGCTGTGGTGCTCACAAGGCAAAATGGGAAATAGGCTGTCAGCCCCCAACTCCGGACATACAGCCCAGGAGCAAACCATCCTCCTGAGCATCCTCAGGGCACAGTACTGTCCACCTCCTCCATGCCAAGCACAGCTCCTACTCAAACACCTATTATTCAGTGGGGGCTATCACAAAGAAGCTCAGCCCTGGCTGCTGGCCCCACTGCCACCACATCACAGGGCAATGCATGAGCACAGCCACAGGGAGGGGACAACCAGCATTCATCCTCCACACAGCGATGACAGCCCGAGGATCAGACAGCAGCTAGGTTTTCATCTCTAACTACTTCTACAAGAGTGATTTTCTTCTTCCACGCCAAATAAAACCATAGACAAAGCCTCAAGCACAGAAGTGCCTGGCGGCAGTAGGGATGAGGCTATCTCAGGGCAATCAGCTTCTGACACTTGCTACCTTGACAGGTAGGAAGAACAGAGGGCAGAAACTACATACCACCACCCTTTTGCTCAGGGTGTGCCGAGCTGCCCAGTCTATTTCACCCTCTGATGCACTCGAGATGATAGCCAGCTAGCTCTAAGAACGATAACCAAGACGTTCCAAGAACCCTAAAATGCAGGTACACCTTAAACTAGGGTGACAATGTAAATGGAAAGAGCTTGAAATCCAGCTCTTCATTTCAGGCTTTGGTGGGGAGATGTGCTGGGAAACAGCCTCAGCAGACTGAGTCAACACAGCTCTATTTCTGACAGAGGAAAAAAAAAAACCCATTGATCCAGGTATTGATTTGATGCAGGAGTTTGTGTTTGTTTAGAAGTTTGCCCATGGGTCAGACCTTGTTACAAGCGTCTTTCCTGGTGATGAGGTTAGAAACACAGACACCTTCCAAAGCAATGCAAACAGATCACCCCCATACCAGTTCAGACCCCAGCGGGCGCCAAGTTGAGCAGGAAACAGTGCTCTCCACTTCAGCAGCTGGCCATGGGCACCAGCAATCTGCAGGTCGCTCTGAGCTACTACATTCCTTTCCATGCCGTGCCTCCTCTTCTTCTGTCCTGGACATTTGTTGAGTGAATGACCTCCAGTAAGTTGAAGAAAAGAGTGTGGCTAAATCAGGCGCTGTTATTTCATTAGAGACACACTCAAATATTGCTACAGAGCTCTCCTCTTCCCACACCTCCTCAACCCTAGGGGCACAAGCTCTTAAGAGAGAGGGAAGGGAAGAGAAGCGAGGACAGACCGAGGACTAGGCACAAACAAATGCAGGAGCTCCGTCCCCAGCACCTACCTCCTGACCTCAAGGCTCCTTCCCTCTGTGCCCAGCAAACGTGCAGCATCCACTGCCCTCTACTCATTTCCAGCCTCTAAAATCTCTGCCAACAAAAGCCAGCTCCAAGAAGCACTTTGCCATTTTCCTCACTGCTTCTCTCCTGCTACCATGGCTCCTGCATGAACTGCAGATGCACACAGACTGCAGCGTTTTCCTAGCTGCTTCCAGCTTGACAGAACAGGCAGGGCCACCGACCATCAGAGAAGAGGTGGGGGCACTACTACATGCGCGGAGATGTATCCTGTAGGGACTAAGTTATCATTCCCGCATGTCAGCGTTCCCCACTGCGTTCTCAAGCCTCCTCGTGCACCTTCAAGTTCCTTCATTTCAACAGAGCAGAATATTCCGCAGGATTTATTTTGCCTTTCACATTTCTTAGCCCATCACATCCTTTCCTGCTGCAATAAAAACCAGTAAATCAATTTCTCTCCTTCCCTGCTTTCGCTGCCTTGGAAGCCTGTCTTACAATAGAGCAGTGACAGATGACAGAGGAAGCAGCAAACTAGTTCAGACCAGTGCAGGTGTCCTCAGATCCCCGCATGGCTCCCAGCAGCTACCCCGCTTCTTGCTCTCTTGCTGAAGGGCACGGAAACCAGAGTCACGCTGGAGCATTTGCTGCCATTTCTACATTTGAAATAGCAAAAACCAACATATGAATTAAGAAAATCTGTCTCTGAAACCAACTGACCAATTTGCATCTGGAAACCACTCTCTCCAGGAGGAGCATCCTTTGTTTCCTCTGGAGTTTTACTCCAGTGAGGTGCCACAGGGGGTGCCCAGGGACCCCTGGAAGCTGGGACACCCAGCGAGATCGCACAACCTGTCACACAGGTCAGGCTGGGACACGGGCTGGCCACAACCAACAAGCCCAACTCGGATCCCACCAACCTGACCCCCTGCACCACCTCTGCCCTGCTAACGGGCCACCCGCTGAGCACGGAGGGTACAGAACCCATGCGGGTGCGCACAGAGCCTGCTGGAGGGCGCTGGACACGCTGCGCCCCTCGCAACAACAGCGTGCAGCCGCCCCGCTGCAGGGTGTCAGGGTCTCACGCAGGAGGGCTGCTGGCTCACGGCCTCCCCAGTGGCAGCACCGACTCCAGGGTGCATTTCACGCAGCTGCACCTGCAGTCAGGAGCACTGTGAACCCTTAGGAACAGAGCTTCGCCTCTCACCTCCTCCTGCACCCCGCCAAAGGCAGCCCAGAGCCGGCATGGCTCCAGGCACCAGCAGCTGGGGACAGGGACTTGCTCCTCAGCTCCTACCTCCCAGGCCTGGCTTGCATGGCCTTGGCCAAGACACTTCCCCCCTCTGTCCCTCCATCTTCTAATTGCCCATGGGAGATTGGCCTCAGGCCCTGGCCTGGGCACGGCAGGCAGCTCCCCTCCTTGCCAGGCAGCACCA